>LNAC01000669.1:498532-617743 GCA_002007465.1 Ailurus styani | reverse complement strand
CCCCCCCCCCCCCCCCCCCCCCCCCGTAAAATGGGGAGACTCGCACCTTCCACCCAGGATGGTCTGTGAGGATGAACGGATGACCACGTACCTACAGTCACCAGAGCCCAGTTGTGTAAAACAGGTAAGCAGCCAAACCACAGCCAGCTCAGCCCACCACAGTCCTCGCGTTCAGTCTCTGTTGTCAGGAGACAATCATTCCTTCCTCCCAGCAGGGGCGCACGTGATGACTGGGGGAGGGGGGCGCGCTCGGGATGGCTGCCCTCGCTTTGTCAACCCGCTTCGAGAGGCGGATTTTTTTGGATCTGGGCTGGCCCCGGGACTGCTTCGCCGACACATGACAGTGCCAGTGACTCCGCGCCAGCTCCTCAGCCAGCCCTTCGGAGGCCGGGGCGCTTCCGCTTCCTCCTTCCCCCTCAGGGTCCTGCGGCCATGCTGGGAGAAGCGCGGGCCACACGCAGCTCCTCCAGTTGGCGGCCCCAGCTGAGCTCGCTGCCGACGACCGACGTCGACTGCCCGCCATGGGAGCGCGCCTTCCGGGACTCGCAGCCCGCGCCGCCTCGGCCGACATCCCGTGGAGCGGAAGACCTGCCCCGCTGAGCCCAGTCCCTCCGCAGACTCATGAGATAATAAATTGTTAGGCCACGAAGTTTGGGGGTGGCTTCCGACATAGAAAGAAGCCATAGAAACAATACTAAGGAAAGGAGAGCTTTTTTTTTTTAAGCTAATCTAATGAGAAGCACCCCGAAAGAACATTCTTTAACAGACGCTCTGGAAATATCCACGAGAGTCTTCACGAAGCAAGTTTAGAAGGTATGCACTTACTCCACTGCTCAAGAGAAGTTTAAAACGCAGCCACGTACACCACCTTTCGAAATTACCTATGAGGCCTCCACATGGAAAAACCTCGGCCTGCTCCTGTGACAAAAATGTTTCACCCATCTGATCCCTTTCCTGATGAACCCGCTGTGATTCCAGTGGCTTTTAGTCTTTTCCGTAATCAAAGTCAAGGGCAAAATCCCAGGGAGATACTTGTGTTTGTGTTATAAGGGGGTGTGTCACAGTGACTCGTGTACACAATTTCTCCCATACCTTAAGAGTCCAGAGAGAGCGGGGACAGAGTAGGAGTCATCTTGGTGTTGCCCACAGACCAGAACATACCAGAGCGCAGGGAACATGGCAGACACCCGACAGGTGTTTGCTGAGTGACAATGCAAGAGCTAATCCATCAGTGAGTGATACAATGGACTGCACCCCTGACCCATCTTTGGGTGAAGCCGTATTGTGACAACGCTCACCTGTGAAAATCAACCATTTGTACTAAATCTGGGGGTCTGGTAAATGGATGTCACTGACTCAGGACCAATGCTACCCAAACTGTGACAAACAGGAAGCACTGGGACCTAGGTTATGAGCCACAGACAGGGGAACCATCTCACTGAGGACAAGAAATACCAACTAAAATAGTATGTTCACTATTAGCAAAGACACATGAGCCACAGGTGTCATGCTGGAATCAGAGCAGTAGGTCTGTCTCCTCAGTGGCTTCTACACATTTTCTGGGCGAGACTAGAATCCTCATTTACAGGATCTCTGATCTTTCTGCAAATCCTGCAATGCAGACATTAGTGTTCCCATTGCCTGACTGTAGAAATCAATCCTGTATCAAGTCAGGCTACTCCCATGACCTCAACCCAGCAGGCAGTTGGGAGTACAGGTGGAGAGATGCATGGGAGGGTAGTCGATGCGAGTGGGCATGCAGAGGAGAAGCGTTAAAACTCCCAGAGAGTGACAACTTTTCACAGCCTCTCGGCAAGAGAATCATTACATGTTCTTCTCCAGAAAGCTCTAGAGGGACGGGTGATAGGATAAGCTTTGTAAGAAGAGTACATGCCACTTCTGTCCTCTAGAAGCCCAACATGGGTTTCTGGAAACTGTCCCAAGTGGCAGAGAGACACCCTGTTCATCTGCATCCTCCAACTTTCTCTGCAAATCCAAACCTGTTCATCCTATCTCTAATTCCTATTGTTCCTTCTGATAAGCAGGGCCCCAGTGAACAATTAAAGCTTTCAATAAATAATCTCTAAGCACATTCATTTGATTGACTGTTATTTGATACAGCAGTTAGTTTCAATGGGGCAGTTAATATTGATCACATAAAGTACTCCAGACAAACATGAAACAGTTCCAGAACTCCATGGATTATTACCCTTTATCTGCCAGTCATCTGGGTTACTTGTAATGGTCACGGAATTTAAAATCAATAATAACAATTAGTGTTCTGTACACCAAAACGGATGAATCATGTGAAATGGGTTTTCATATAAAATCAAAGGTAAGGCAGCCTGCACCATGGAAAAAGGCTCTCTGAATTTCCAGCACACATTTGGCAAGGGACTTTCAGGCAAGTCTTCCAAACAGGCAGTGAGAGAGAAAGAAAGGTATTTAGGAGAAGATGTGGTCATAAAAATGCATGTGAAACCCCTGACAGTCTTAATCCAAAAAGATAAAGCATAAAAGATAAAAAGTGATCAAAACGAGCGCTAACAAACGTAGTAAAATTAATGGGACTGGCAATTTACTTCCTCTGAGATGCGCTTCTAGCTACCTTTTTCGGCTTCTGATTCATAGGCATTAATTGTGATTTTGGGGGGGTAATAAAATGCCAACAACGGTATTTTAGCTCCATGGCACCACTACTGTAATGTCTGGATAATTAAAATGCAGAGCAACAGAGAAATGTTTCATCATTAAACTGTAACCAGCGCACTATGTGAAATCATCCATTCCAAAGACTTGTTTTTCATCAATTATTTGTTATTTATCTGATGTAAATATAAGAAGGGCTAATTAAAATGTATGCCTTTTTATACAGCTTCTTGTCATTAAAGCCAATGAAAGCATTCTGAGGACCATAATGAAATAATTATGTTTGCCTTTAAGAATTCTCTTCAATAACACATGGCAGTACTGAGCTAAATTAAAACATCAGGAACTAAATTTCGCTTGCCTCCATTTCCATTTTAGTTAATTATACCCCCAAGCTTTCCAATAGACCAGACCCTAAAAAATCTTTTGAAGCTGAAACAGCCTTCAGATCATCAGCCTTTTTATAATTATGGACTTCGATAACAAGACATAGGTACTGTAGCCCCAAAAGCTTTAATATTTTTGAGACGAGGCATTTAGTAGATGAGGTCTTCATTTGCTCTGGAAATTAGAGAAAAATTGAGATAAATGTGATCCAAATGTTCTTCTCCCAGTTAACAGATGCACTCGTCTTAGCCGGTCTCGTCTGTGTTACTGCTACCAGTGTATTTTGGAGTCAGCTAGTTGGTTTTTCCTGACGTGGTACAATACAATCCGTGGCGAACAGTAATTGATCAATAATAACAAAAACAAACATTTCACTCTGAGTCAAATTAGGAGAGTCACCCCTTATCCAGTACTTAAACGTGCAAACAACAACAACGACAGAACAATCTTTAAGAAAAGAGGAGACTCAGGAGACCTATGAGCTGGAAAAAAATAACACAGACCCCTTCATTCGAGTTTCTCCTCCAGAACTCCAATCGCAGATACTTGCAAAGGCAAAAATAATCTGCGTTTAAGAGAAAAAAAGAAGGGCGCCTGGGTGGCTCAGTGGGTTAAAGCCTCTGCCTTCAGCTCAGGTCATGATCTCAGGGTCCTGGGATCGAGGCCCATATCGGGCTCTCTGCTCAGCGGGGGGCCTGCTACCTCTTCTCTCTCTGCCTGCCTCTCTGCCTACTTGTGATCTCTCTCTCTCTGTCAAATAAATAAATAAAAATATTTAAAAAAAAAAAGAGAGAAAAAAAGAAGACGGGAAAGAGGAGGGAGAAAACTGCTAGGCACTGTCAGGGCTGGTGGCAAATGAAATGGTTTTAGCAGCACTGTCATATGATGCGGATGGGGGTGGGAACTTGGTACTTAGAAAAGTAAATAGGAGTACCAGGGATTAACTCTGACAATGTGAATTCCCTCCCGTTTTGTTATACTCGGAGAGCTGGCAGGGCTCATGGGTGATAGGATAGGATTTGGTGACTGCTGGATACCTGCTCAAGACACATCAGAGGAAAACTGTGGACAGCTGGGAAACAAATAATTATTCTAGGACAACGTAACATGGCCACTATATTCTCAGAATCGGCTTTTCGTACAATCACTCCCTTCAACCCAAGTGACTCTCTGCTCTGTTCAGAGAAATCTCCTTTGGGGAATGAGGGACATGGTCACCCACTATCACTCCTGTTGAAATTCACTTTCTATGTGCCCCCCACCCCCAGCTGGCTCAGTTCATCAGCAGTGGGGGAGGCCTGGAGACTCCTGGAATCCATGTGCCCTGACAAGAGGAAATGCTTGTCCAGGCTGGGTCGCCTGGCTGACGTCAGTTCCTGTTATCCTCGCCTTATCATGCAGGGGACCAAGAGTCTTATCTTACCGAATGGCCCCCCCTTTCAGCTCCCCACCCTGAAAGTCCAGAGAAAAAGCAAGTCAGCAGTTCCACTGCCTGTTTGAATTCTCATCTAAGAAGCTCTGAAAGCTCAAGATAAATAATATAATACCTGCAGACTCACCCTTACTACTTCCTGGGGGGAGAGAACTTTGGCAACTTTATTTTTTATTCATTTAAAGGGGTTCAGGGGTGTGGGATGAGGCAGGAATCATACTTCTTAGCAATGAAGTAAGGAAGCCAGAAAGGAAAAGAGGAGAATTCAGGACAACATATTGACTGATGAGGTTGTGTTATTAGATCTTACAGATGGGGAAGGTTATCTCATCTCCTATTTAACAAGACCTACTTAGGCCAAGCCACTTAGAGACAGGATACTGATAAATCTGGAACCTGAGTTAACTCCACTCTCCATTCTCCATCACCACCCATTTCAACTTTTTAAGAAGAAGCTGGCCAAGAACTGATATAGATTTGTTCAGAGTGATTCGATTTAATAAGTCTACCCCTCCCCCACTCCCAATACCATGTGCTGGAATCAAAACCACAGTCATAATACTTAAATCCATTCTGCAAGAGATGCTTTCTATTTACAGATCTACAGTTTGCCACAAAAGGAATTCATGTTCAGAGGAATGACCCAGAGGCATAAGGCGGTCTTCAGTCATAACGGGAAAATTAAGCTGTGGGCACTCTAGCTATATTGACCATAGAATCCAAACAAAGACTTTCTGTGCCACTCCTGGGTTCAAGGGGCAGCCTCCGAAATGTCGTAATATTGAAGTATCTGGCATATTTCCATGATTTATGTGGGAATTGTGGCAGTATATCTGAAAGTGGGTTATTCTAGAAAATCAGAGATGTACGATTGCCCTAACTACCCTATAATTTGAAAGGCAAGATTCTAACATTAATATCTTTTCAAAAGGTTTTTAGCCAAGATTTTTCTGATTAACCTTCATCAAAAGCTCCCATTTCCGAAAGAATGTATTTAATTGATAGTTAACTGAATCTATAGTAGAACATTTAAAGTATAAAAATGTCATTTAAAGATAAATTTATTGGCACTTACATGTAACTCAAACTCTATAGAAGGTTCTTTTTAAGATGTTCTAAAATGAATACAGCATTTATTGTTTAATAAGACTGGTGTGACTTGAAGTGAGTTGTGTATATTGCATCTTGGTTTCACATCTCCATTTTCCTCCTAGACAGTAACTTTCTCATTTAAAAATTCCTAGCCTTTTGTAAAAAAAAAAAAAAAAAAAGAAGAAATGAAAAAAAAATCTGATTTTAAAGATTATAAATTCCTTGAGAGCAGAATTTATACTCTTTATCATTTCTCATGTATTCCTTTCTGAGATAGTTTATTGATGCTTGTAGAATGTACAAAGGGGAAAACGGTTAAGGTTTTCTTCCCTTTTCATTCATTTTCATTTCAAGATTTTCATTACATCTCAGGGGCTTAACATGGTGAAGGTAAATTACAAGCATCTGAGAGCCAGAAGAACTTTCTTTTACTTTTATGTTTTAAAGAAAAGCTCATGACAATACTGACTGGTTCTATATGGTCAGAGCCAGGCTTCCAGAAATGAGAAGAAAACTTCTGTTTCAGGTCAGTTAACCTATCAGAAATGGCCATTCTGGTCATTTATCTAATGAGGTAAAGATAGATAGATAGATAGATAGATAGATAGATAGATAGATAGATAGATAAATTTTTTAAAAGGTCTATTTCAGAGCAAAGGCTTTGCATTTGGGCTGGCGAATCAAATTGTAACTGGAATTTCCAGATCAATTCCACAGCCTAAGTTTAAGCGTACAGAGTTGTACCTTTCCTGTTGTATTTTTTTGTATTTTTTGGAATCTACATTGTATGGTGATAAAATTTAAACTCGTGGTTTGTTTGTTTTTTTCCTTCTAGGTTGCACATCAACACTTCCCTACCCAAAGTACCACGTTATCAGCATACTGACAAAATTCTAGTATTTTTTTTTTTTCCTACAGGGAAGGAAAACTTTTTGAATCTTCTGCTTGTTTTCAAAGGACCCTACCCTGTCTCTATCCTGCACTCGGAGATATAAGCAAAAGTCCCTTTTCTTTCTCCTTTCTGATGGTATTAGTTACCACTGTCATGTGGCCGAGAAGCAGAAAATTATGTCCTACTTTAGAAAAACAATTGAGCCTTTTCATCGAAATATTTATTCAAAACCCCATTCAATTCATACGGTGGCTGTCAGTCTTTATTTAGTCTCTCTTTCAGAGAGTATCTTTGATTTTGCCACTTTGACCCCAATTTATATCTCACTAGGAGAGGATTTGGATACTGTGTAATACTTAAAATTCAGGTCCCAGGGCTTTGAGTAGGGGACTTTTCTTCCTTCCTGAATCACACATCACTGTTTGTTTTTAAAACAGATTATTTCTCCTCATTAATGGGCAAAATACTATTTCAAAAAGAAAATATTTTTTTTCCTTTTTTCTTTTGATGGACTGAGCATGGAGACGACAGGGAAGAGGGCCAAGAAGTTGTCACACTCATGATTTCCCTGAAAGCAACTATATTTAGACCACAAATATTAGGATTTATCCTATGCCCACTGAGCAATTAATGCTGAAAACGTCTGGAGCAGCCCTAAAACCAAGATAATCCAGGAGGCATAGGAATAGAAACTTTGGGACTATGATACCTTCCAGGAGCAGTCTTAAACCGTATTATTTATACCACATTCCCTTATAGCCCACTAATCCTAACTTCGAATTTTTATAACAAGCAATTCGCAGGCCCTACTCCAACCCGTAGCTGGTTGGCATGTCATTTTTCTGTCATTAAAATTAAAAAAAGAAAATAAAAAGAATATTCTAACACCTTTCAAAGACGGCTTCTGGCGTGTTTTTCATTCAAAGGGTTTTCTCTAATTACTACACACACGCAAACACACACATACACACCCTGTAAAAAATAGAATCTCAAAGTAGAAAATACTTGTAGTCGGAATTTAGGACTATTTTTTCCCCCTTGCCCACCATTTCCTCTGTGTTAAGAGCGCGAACAGATCTGCTTCTTGTCAAAACAGTCATTAAGTAAAATGGAAAAGGTTGTGGATTTTACGTTCTTACTTATCCAAATGAAGCCCTAATATGCTTTTATTTCAAAAGTCCTAACTACCCATGCCACCCTGAACCAAACACCATGTGGAAGACATTTGTTAGAATTTTTATTTATGCTTAAAAACTTAATCTCTTGAACAACTAAACTGACCGTCATGAAGGGGTTTATGGAGGATAAAGCAACCCTGCAGGGACATCCGCAATTTTTACAATTTATTCATTTAACCTAGAGCCGGGGGTGTGGGATTTAGAACCGTTGTGAAATTGACCACAATAAGCACTAATTGCCCTGCTTACAAAAATAAGACACTGGAATTTCTGAAATCCCTTTGTTAAATGCCTTTATTTACTTTTTCTAATGCAAGTTTCTTTGATTAGCTGAACTTTGCTGTTATCAACACTTCTTGCTTATCGGCTGGTCCTAGGCGAATGACACATTCACCACTCGCTCTCCCTAGATAAGGCAAATCCCTTGTTTAACTTGTTCAAGAACAAACAAAGCTTTTCCCCCTACTCCTACAACTTAATAGGCATGTTTGGAGGGTTAATTACAAAAGGGAGAATGTCTACTTGTAAAGGCTCTATTAGGTCTAATAGTTTTCCGCCAAGGGTCCTGAGCAATTTTTTCCCCTTCGTTAAAAATATGTTTCATAGAACTTTCTCTTATAGGAAAAAGTTTTGCAGAGCCCCAGTTCCCTGAGATTCCAAGTGAAACTGTTCACACTCTTTTAACTGCTACAGACAAGGACAAGTCTAAAAGATCTGTTAGTGGGTTGTAAAATTATTTTGTTACACTAGGTTTCTTTGAATTCTCCAGAAAGAAAACAGGCATTAGGAAAGAAAAGGCATTTGGGGAGCAGCTGAAGATGAAGACGCCTTCCGAAAACTATATTCTTTTTGCCCGGGTTATGGCTCTACGAAATATTAAGTCAGACAGCCAGACTGTTGGCATCAAATGGTTATTGATTTTTCAGCTACAAACCTGTTGATTTCCTGGCCCAAGAAGCAAGTCTTTATTGCTAAGACAAAGTTTCAGTGAGAGCAATTTAAATCTAGTCACTGTCCCCCCCTCCCTTTCTTCTCCCTCTTTACATAAGCCACCATGTTATTAGGAAAACTCAATTTCTTCCAGTTAAACTTTGACCTCTTTGAAAACAAAGATTTAAAATGTCATTTTCAGGCTAATGCTCCAATGAATTGTCAAATAAAGTACTAAAAACATTTTGATAGATAGCTGAGCCATTTATCTAAATCACTGTCAGGGCAGCCACGCATCCTGCAGGCTCCCACCACAACTACCCGAAGGTGGGATTTTCTGGGACTTCTGGTCATTTCTCAAGCCTGCAGCCACACTACTGTTGACCAGATGCGTGCCTCGGCATTGTGTCAGCATCACACAACCAAAAAATCAATATTTTTTTAAAAAACCAGGCTACTCCACTTATATTTCCTCTCCTTTAACTGATGTCCAGGTTCTGGGATGAATTGCAAGATATGGAAATAATGGATGGCTCAGCCCAAGGGGTGTTCACTGCCAGTAGTTTTCTAGCAAAACAGCAACTTCTTAGAGCAACAAAGTGACTCGGAAAGGTGGCAGCAGGGTCAATGCTAAGAAATATTGCCTTTCCTTAGCAAGGAAAACATTGGAAGCAGCAGCTTTAACTGGTGGTTTATGAACTTCAGGAGCAGCAGCCACCCTAATTAGGCTAAATTCCTTGCAAGGACGATGTCATATTTTAATTACTTTGGACTGTTGAAACACACAAGGGGGGAATATATACAACTAGCAGCTAATCCAAAGAACAGCAAAGTTAAATTCCCCTCTGCATACATCTTAGTAAAAACTGCACAATGTGTCAAACTGCCTTACTTGAAGAATGTTTCAAAGTCCTGTGGCCACACTCTACTTTCCTCCCCCCTCCATGCATATTTTAAAAACTGTTTTCAAGAGACTGTAAGGCTGGTAAGGAGAGGAGCGGGGGTCGGGAGGGGTTGTTTGGGAAGAAAACATCTAACAGGAAATTTTCAGCAGAGGGAATCAGTATGCACGCCAGCATATCACACCCTTTCAGCATTAAATCATTAAATCCTTTGTCTTGCTACCAATGCAGTTTGTTTCCAATATCTTTATTGCATGCAAAAGAGACAATTCATTTTTTTTTTCTTGGTAGAAGAAGGGAAAAAATAAACCTACATTGAGCAGTGTGCCGGTGCTGCCATTCGGTTTGGGTCAATCCACTGAAGCATGCTTTGAGAGCTTTCTCCTGGAGCATGCAGGAAGACGGACTCGCAGTGTAGAAATCCAGGATTTGCCCAGGACTCACTGACAGAACATCCATACAGTCAAACATGATCTCCCCTGCACCGAATGTCTGCAAAAGTGCTTATCCTCTAGGTGTGGAGGCAAATGGCATAGAAAAGTCCACCCAACTCCATCAAACTCTGCCCCTTTTTTGGCACGTAGGCTGTTGGTCTTTTTCCCAGCCCCGAATCATGAATTATGACAGACAAGCCAGCTAAAAGCCTGTAATTGATCCAAATGATCATTTACCATTTTCCAGGCTTGCTCGGCCAATCCAGCCGGGGCGGGGGTTCCCAGAAAGATCCCAAGTTCTCCTTCCAAGCAAATGCCTGCAAAAAGCCTTCCGAATGCGGTCCGGATCCTACCCCGACGGTGCCCAGACAAACCCTGCCCGGCTCGCTCGCGTCCTCGGCATCCCAGTCCTCAAACAGCTCGCATGGGGGAATTCTGGTCCCCCCTTTGGCAAAGAATAGACCCTCCTGCCTCTGAACAGCTCACTTCCTACTACTTCTGTCACACAGAATGAAAGATTGAATTGCCTAATATATGCGAGTGAACTTTCGGTGAACCCTTCCCGGGCTGCTAACCTTCAAATGACCCAACGAGTCTGACATCACCAACTCCCAGGATTCTCACAGAGCTTAAAAACTCCCAGCAGCCCTGCAAAAGCAGACAGCCAGAGAGGCAGGCAGCGGGCGAGCGCGCAAGCCGCCTCTTTCTTTCCCCTTTCTCACCTGAAAAACAATGCAAGAAGTGCTTTTAGAACGGGCGGGGGAGGAGCCGGGACGCCGCTCCTGGCTCACGTTGAGCGCCAACTTCGCTCCCTGTCCGCCTCTTTATTCGCGTCGGCTCAGCTGGGAAGCGCGGGTTCCCGCTCGCCCGCTCGCCTCCTGCGCACCCCCGCGCCCCCAGCCCGCCCTGTAAATTCCTCTGTTCGCCCGCCTGTCTGTCTAATTCCTTGTAACTTATGTATTTTTCCACTCACGAAGAAGCACATGCGAGCCCTAAACTGTAGAGCAGAGGAGAGCCACTCCTCGGGGAAGCCTGGGGTTGAGAAACTTTCCATTTGATAGCTACACCCCCCCCCACCCCCGCCCCCCTGTCTCTCTTGCAAAGCCCTGGGCAAAGGGATTGCATTTTCTCTGGAGTTAAAAAAATAAAAAAAAATTTTTTTTAAAAATCCAGCTTTCTGGATTCATTTACTTTTCAAACATTCTCTCAAGTCCATATGCAGCAGTCAAGAATTAGTGACTCCTGCCCCCAAACACACACACATAGAATCCTGCGGATAGACAGGATTTGATTTCAGGTCCTGATGGTAGAAAACGGAGTGGCCAAGAGTGGATGTGGGGCTCAAACTGGAATAGGTTTCAATTCTTACCAGCTGTGTGATCCGGGATGAGTATTTAACCTCTCTGGGCCTCAGTGTTACCATTGGTAAAATGGGGATATATTACTATTCACTTAAGTGGGTTGCTGTGAGCACCCCTCTCTCCCAGCAAAGTGCTTATATGGCACTCAGAATGTATCCTGCAAAAGTGCTAACTCTCATTTCATCCTCTTATTTTTCACTGAGGGAAACAAGCCCTGGGAGGGGAGGCTGAGACATGTCTGAGGCCTCAAAGCTCAGAACCATGACTAGCACCCAACACCCTGGAATCCCAGTCCACTGTGAAAATTACTTTGCTGTCCCCACAGCCTTGCACCCTGTATAGCATGTTGGTGACCTCTGTCATCTCATGCACACACACACACACACCCCACCACCACCACCACCACCACATAATTAAACACATATTTTGAAAACTGGGTAAGTGTGAAGGTTTTATATTTCCAGGGGTCTGTTTACACCAATATTAGCCCCAGCCCAATCTTCGTTATTTATTAGAATAATTTTAAGAGAAAGATCCTTTTTTGTACTTCCCATATTGACCCAACCTAGAGGAAGGGGAAACCTTTTAGCCAGTCTTAAAACACAGGGCAGGACAGATGCAAAATTTACAAATAAACCCAGGCAGAGAGCTTTCAAAAGGAGAGCCAATCCATGTTGCAGCCATTTTGCACAACTTGCTTCAGGATGCAAAGTACACTGAAGAAAGGAAACTCTGCGGAGGAATGAAAACACCCTATCTCCTTTACTACCTCTCCAGTCTTTACTTGTAATTCTCCCACAAAACAGGGCGGGCAAGCGGGTGGGCTTGAGGGACAGTGTCCTTGCCCCTTGTGGGTAAGAGCGCTGCCCCAGTCTCCTTTCTGTGGATAGTGCTGAAATGTTCATTGGCATCCAGGCCTTTTGGAAGCCTGGGGAGGGGGGAGGACACCCCGCCCCATGCTGAACGGCTGCTCTGTCTCCCGGAGTTGCTAAGTGGCACTTGTGGTGTAACATGAAAAGTATGCATCACACACACTTTCCAAGTCAAAGGTTCTTTTATGAAGGTACATTAAAACAATTTTCAGCCCAGCAAGCTAAGTTCTTGCTATTGAGAAGTCCAGGGCGATGGTGGGGTGAGATTTTGCCGAAACTATGTTTGTTATTCTCTCTCTCTTTTTCAAGTGGCCATCGTTTTGTAGCAGAGCTTTATACAGAAACCCTTTAACTACAAAGGCAACACATGTCTTAAGCAAGGAGCACAGAGGAATTTACAGTACATTTAACACAGTGTCATTAAGATAGTTGTGTAAAGATACACAAGGCACCACATTACGTACCAACCTCTGTGTGCGTGCACTTACGACTCCAAATGCTTACTTACGGTCCTTAAGAGTCCCTTGGAAACTGGACTCATCCTATGTGTGATAATGGAAGTGACTGAAAAGGTGTCTGAGAAGAACAGAGGAAGCAGCTACATTTGAAGCACAGCAGGAAGCATTAAGAGAGGAGAAACATGGCTCCTGGCCAGGTGTGTATTCAGGTCTCTGCTCCCTAGGGGAGGGCATGGCACTGCCTGCCCAAACATCTTTCCAAAGGATAGGGTGCACTGGTCACAAGGAGATGAAGATGGGGATGGTGTCTCCCAAATTCTGTTTACTCTCATTTCTTAATCTAGAGGATCAGCCTCATCTAGGAAGGGAAACGACTGCTCCCTAATTTCTACCCTCAATACTATGTCATGGCACAAAAACAATCATAAAGTGTGCAGGGTGGGGAGAGTAGGAGATTGGGTGTTTTCTTTCTTTGCATGAGAAAATTTTTAATTTATAATCACCTTGGGGGTCTCTTAACTGTAGGGGAATAAACTTGGGCTTTTGAATGCTGATCTTTTATTTCAATCCGTGTGAACAGAATATTATGGGTTTCTTATAGTGCAACAGCACTCACTAGTCTATTCATCATTTCTCATCATGAGTTAATTATGCTGATGGAAACTATTAGAGCTATTATTTAATCTAAGTATTAATTTATAAAGCAGCCCCCAAATTTAGCTACATGTTTCTTATCATTTCTTCATCAGGAAATCTAATTTGTATACTTCTGGAAAACCGGTCTTCCTCCAAATTCTTCATCTTAAGTAAAATTTAGGAAAGATCTACAAATAAGCCACACTTGTTTAAATAGCATGTCCATGTACCATAAAGATTAATGAGTAGGAGAAGGTAAAAAATGGTCCTACTTAATTTGGGGATAAATGAAGTTTAAATTATTGACGCCTATTTTAAACACGAATCCAACAGTTGGAAGAAAATGTTTCCAAATATTCTCTTCGGTACGGCATAAGATACCATTCTGATATGTTTCCTCTCCTCCGTTTTGTGTTTGATCAACAATAAAAGAAACTCTAATAAAAGTATTTCCAGCCACAAACAAAAAAGCAAAAGTTTGGGACCAAAATCCATTTTGTTTCAGAGTAACTGTATATTTGTCAATGTGACACAGCACATTTGAAACCCATAATCATAAAACAAAAATTTATAGCCAAGGTTCAGGGTCTACATCTGTTTCTCTGGTTTTCGTATAGCAATTACCCACTGGACAATCCAGAAAGAAACACCATGAATCATGGTCTGCAAGCATGTTTGAACTGGAGAGTTTTGTAAAGAAAGAGCAGGCGTCTCTGTGTACCAGGACTGAAGCCGGCCGTGTTCAAAATTGGTCACATGCCTTGTGATGTCTAAATAAAAAGATTCTCACGGGCGCAGACATACCCACCCGAGGCACAAGTCACACCAAGTGATGGCAGACATCGGGGTGGGATGGAGGGAGATAGACATGGGTCATTTTAAAAGACATACCTGCCTCTTCCATGTTATTTCAGCTTCCTTTTTATTTATCTGTTTGTCTTGTAACTGCTAATCTCATATAAACTCCTCTTGCCACAGTTTTGCCAGGAAAATAGATGGCTAGCCCTGAGTGATGTGTGTGTTTGGGCCCGGAAGCCAAGGCAGAGATGGGCTGCCAGCATTAGGCAAGTGTTGAGGCTGTTCCTGGGGCTTCCGCACCACCAGGCGGAGCGGCTTGCTGTGCTGGTGGCTGGGAGAAGTTCTAACACTCATCAACACATGGAAACTGCTTCTGGCCCTTCCATCCGAACACCTGCTAATGTACCAGGACTGTTGATGGCCACGGATCTTACACCAGAAGACACCAAAGCTCTCTGCAAACAGGAATTCACAGAGTGGCTCTTTGCATCTGTGTAGAGACTGGGTCTTCTCAGAATCCCAAGGAACATATGTTCTTCCTCAAAAATATTTCTCCATCTTGAGCGTTGGCCACGGTGTCCTTCTTTCATTTGGTTCCTTTCTCCCCTGCTTCCTGTTTTTTCCAGTTTCCTCGATGAAGTCTTCCCACCCCGTACTTACAACACCATTCCCCAAGACAAGGGGCACACCTCTCCCTTTCTACCCTTGACTTGTTTTCTCTAGTACTTCTCTGCTTTTGCTGGGCATGACTCATGACTCATAAAGACATCTCTTCAAGTCCAGCAGTTTCTGTTGGTCCCAACTTGAAGCTTAAAGTCTTGCCCTCCTGAATACCTCAGTATTGAGTCCCTTTTTTTCCCCCTCTTATTTTCCACTTTTTAAATTTAGAATTTTTTTAAAGTAATATATATTCTGCAACAACATGGATGGATCTTGAGAGTATAATGCTAAGTGAAATAAGACAGTTGGAGAAAGACAAATACCATATGATTTTACTCATACATGGAATCTAAGAAACAAAACAAATGAATAAAGGGGAAAAAGAAAAAAGAGACAAACCAAAAAAAATAGACTCTTAACTGTAGAGAAAAACAGATGGTTTATCAGAGGGATGGGGTGAAATAGGTGATGGGGATTAAGAGTACATTTATCTTGATGAACACTGAGTAATATACAGAATTGATGAATCACTATATTATACACCTGAAACTAATATAACACTGTATGTTAGCTACACTGGAAATAAAATTTAAAAAAAGCAATACACCTTCATAAAAACTCATAGTCTGGCCTAGAAGATATAAAGTAAAAAGTTGCTGGGCATGTATCTGTGTATCTTTTCTGGGGTAGGGAGGTTGTTGCTTTTGCAAAAATATGCACAAATACTGTAACATTTTTCTGTTTAGTAATATTTCTTGAAATCCCTTCATAATCAACAGTGCATGTAGAACTCTCACTAAAAAATAAAAATAAGAGACACCTGGTGGCTCTGTGGGTTGAGTGTCGGACTCTTGATTTCGGCTCAGGTCATGATCTCAGGGTCCTGGGATTGAGCCCTGAGTTGATTCCACTCTTAGCAGGGAGTCTGTTTGAGGATTCTCTCCCTTTGCCCGCCCCCCCACTTGCATGCATATGCACACTCTCTTTCTCTCTTTCAAATAAATAAATCTTTAAAATAAAAAAAAAAATCCAAACAACAAAAAACAAAGAAGCTGAATAGTATCTCTTTACATTAATGCACTGTAACTCATTTGGTCAGTGCTCACCTATTGAACAGTTAGCTTGTTTCCAGGTTTTCAGTGTTAAAGAAGCCCTGTGGGTATGAGTACCAAAACATCTACTGGATAAAATTCTAACAGAAGTATTGCCATGTCAAAGAGGATGTGCATGCAAGTACTCCATGCATGGAGTACAAATTTGTACTCCAAAATGGTTGTGTTAATATATATCCCCCTTGTCTTCTAAATAGGGGCCAGCAAACTTTTTTTCTGTTTAGGCTCATCAGAAATATTTTAGGTTTTGTAGGCTACACAGTTTCCATTGCAACAGCTCAGTTCTGCTGTCATAGTATAAAAAGGAGCCGTGCGTGTGGTGTGTGTGTGTGTGTGTTCAATAAAACTTTATTTGGGCGCCTGGGTGGCTCAGTGGGTTAATGCCTCTGCTTTCGGCTCAGGTCATGATCTCAGGGTCCTGGGATCGAGGCCCGCATCGGGCTCCCTGCTCAGCGGGGAGCCTGCTTCCCCCCCTCTCTCTCTGCCTGCCTCTCTGCCTCCTTGTGATCTCTCTCCCTCTGTGAAATAAATAAATAAAATCTAAAAAAAACAAAAAAAAACAAAAAAAAAAACTTTATTTACAAAACCCAGCAGTGGTTTTGACCCACAGGCCCTAGTTTGTCCACGTCTGTTCTAAACCATTTTTACAATTTCACTGCATTTGTCTTGTCTCTCTCTCTTTAAAACCCATCTCTATTCATTTGGGTTCTGTTAACACTTTAATTTTCCCTCTTCTTTAAATGGTTTATCCAGTTTCAAATTGAAAACCACATGAAGAATGATATGGCTCTTTTATTATATTACGTCATCCAGAATCCTCTCTTCTTCCCCCTTGGCTCATTATTGCCCACTTCCTACTCCACTCTCTTCACGTCCTTAAGAAGGGATACAGGGTTGCTTATCCCCTGTACTTTCTTTCCTCCACCACCAAACCCTGCTTTAAAGCCAATTATTTCCACCAACACTTCCTCCCCCTAATATATGATGGCAGTACTGAGGAGATGGAAAATATAACAATGACTCCTGAGAGGAAATGCCAATGGCATCACCACGCTACAACTTGTCCATGACGTCCCTGTATTACTCTGCCTGAACTACTTTTTCTATCTCATCTCAATACCTCTTCCAATGAGCTAAGAGTAGATGTGCCATCTCGTTGGCAGAGGGCTTAAAAGAACAGCAAGACTCGTTTCCATGATGGAAAGAAGCACAAAGGATTCTAAGAGTGCTTTGTAATTATTTCATGTTAATATTACTAATAAAGGAGAATGTCTATAACCGGATGTCTACCTCAAAACCTAATCCAGTACTTCATTTTTTCGAGATCATAGGTAGGAAGAGAGGCTATTAGATGGCTCTTAAACTGTGCTGTTTAAATTAATTATTAAAATCCGGTACAACTAAAAACTTAGCTCCTCAGTCACACTAGCCACATTTCAAGGGCTCAAAAGTATCATGTGGCTAGCAGCTACCATGTTCATGGGACAGCACAGATACAGAGGATTGTCACCACCATAGAAAATTCTACTGGGGGCGCCTGGGTGGCTCAGTGGGTTAAAGCCGCTGCCTTCGGCTCAGGTCATGATCCCAGGGTCCTGGGACAGAGGCCCACATCGGGCTCTCTGCTCAGCGGGGAGCCTGCTTCCTCCTCTCTCCTCTCTCTCTGTCTGCCTCTCTGCCTACTTGTGATCTCTCTCTCTGTGTCAAATGAATAAATAAAATCTTAAAAAAAAAAAAGAAAGTTCTATTGGACCACACTGCTCTGAAAGCTTGGCTTAGTGATCAGAGAGGTGCATGGTGGATGGCGCCATAGATTCTGGATGCCCACTGACTGTTGGAACCCACCATCTGCCTCTCACGAGCTGTGTGACCCTGGGCAAATTTCCTAACCTCTACCTGCCTTAATTCCCTTACCTGTAAAATGGAGATAGGAATGAAAAATATATTAAAAGGTTGTGATAAAGATTAAACAAGGTAATATAAGTTAAAAGCACTGACAACATTGCCTGAGATATAATAAATACTTAAAAAGTCTTCATGTCTGGAATGTCTGGAAGAAGAAAATGAAGTCAGGGACACATAGCTCCAATACTATTGCTACCAGGCGCAGGACTATTCTGTCAGGGAAGTCAATTTTCAATCAGGATGCACATTTCAGGGTCTGCAGTCTGGGCAGATGCAATTAGGACAAGTTCCCCCCTAGAGCTTTTGCTGTATAGGTCTGGGTAAGTAGCATTACACTGAAGCATTTTTATATATTTGTATAAAAGAAAATGGTTTCTTTTATTTTACAAATCATACACTGAGTCAGAATAGCAATGAAATCTTTTACAAGCCCCACCCTGTTCTCTCCTGTGAGGGGCAAGACATATATCACATGACTTGCTGTTTTCTGCAGAAGTGGTATTCAGCCTCCGGAGCACCGAGGCCAATTATGGTTAATTAAATGACAAGGATTGTAGAAGACAGGAGACTTGCATTATTTATCTATCTTATCTTTCCATCCATCCATCCATCCATCCATCCACCCATCCATCCCATCCTCTTATTCATCTAACTGCCCACCCACTCATTTACCCATCTAACAATCCATCTGCCTTTCTAGTTATCCACTTAACTACTTGTCTATCTATCCATCTACTCATCCATCTATCCATGCTCTTACCCATCACCTATCCATGATCTAATGATCAAAAGTGATGAAGAAAGTACGGCTTTTCAAACAGGCAACATGCAGAGTAGAAAGACGGACAAAAGCAAAGCTTCTCAGGTTATGCATATGTCTTTCTCTAGACTCCTTAAAAAGGATTTCCTGATGAGATGTGCTGGCAGAAATAAGGTCAAAGGCACAGGCCACTGGAGATTTTAGTTAAACAAGTTTGATAAATCAGGTTGTGACTGGGGAGCCCCTCAGATCTAACACACTGATCTCTAAGAGCATCTTAGGATTTGAAATGCTAATGAAGCTGAGTTCTATTAGCAACACAAAAGTTTTTGACTTGGAGGGAAAGCTAAAGGCTCGAAAGGAATTTCCATCGGATTCTACAGGGAAAGGGGATGTAAAAAGTAGCAAATACATCAGAGAGGCCATTGGAGAGGAACTGGAGTTTAAATTCATCCTGGTGTCTGACAGAGAAAAAGGCAAATAAAAAAGCCCAATGTGACTTAATGGGAATTGAGGGTGACATAAAGTCACGTAGAAGTCTTTGTGAAATTTCTGTTGGGGAAACAAGGATATGTATGTATGTACCTCTCTCTCTCACACACACACAGTATGGACACATTATAAATATTTTTGATGAAAAAATAATTTTCTCTCTTTCTCCTTTCAAACTGCAGGGTACAAAGCCACTTTCTGAACATCTGCCTCAACCAAGGGCTTTGGAAACTTCTGTTCGAGAGGATACCATGGTGGCTTCCCAAAGTAATTTTTGACATTTTGTCATTGTTTGCTTTTTCGTTTTGAGTTAGAGATGCTTCAAAAGAGATTAGCAAAGATTTTTCAGAAGTAATACTTCCAAAATTTAAGGGAACGCGTATAAGCACAGGAGGGCAAGCAAAGGGAAAAACAGAAATATGAAATATCTCTTCTCTCTGTTCCAGCAAATCCAATGATAAAAGGCAAGATCACTGCAGTGATTCCCAAAGCATTGCAATTCTAGGGCTTCACACCTAGGGCTACCTAATGAAAATTTCCCAAGGTCTGGTAAAGTAATCGGAATTTTAATCAAGGTCCTTAGGTACTTACAGGGTTTGCTAAAGTGTCAGACTTCTGCTATGATGGGACATTCCACTTGGTGAATGTCAAAGAACAGGAGACCCTGCAGCGGATTAGGTGTTAAGAAAGACTGCAAGGACTGGACATGGTAGAGCTCTGAGCCTGGAGGAAAGTCTTGGCTCAGTCCTCTGCATATGTATGACTTTGGGTTAATCTCATCATCTTTCTGAGCCCTGCTTAGTCTTCTCATATATAAAGATCATGTCTACTTCCAATGATAATATCTAGTTGAAAGGAAGCTAAGGTTAAAGAATGAAGTGAAATAACATATGAGGAAAATTCTAGATCTCTAAAGTATTATGGAACATTAGGCATTACTAGTCACATACTAGGTGAAAACAGACAAAAAAAATATTTTCCACTCTTTGATAAACTCTGTGGAAAACTGCTAACTCCAGCTTTCCATCTAATTCATAACCCCTTTAAAAATCCACAGATTTAGGGACGCCTGGGTGGCTCAGTCGGTTAAGTGTCTGCCCTTGGCTCAAGTTATGATCCCGGGGTCCTGGGATCGAGTCCCGAATTGGGCTCCTTGCTCAGTGAGGAGCCTGCTTCTCCCTCTGCCTGCCCACCCCTCCTTTCTGACAAATAAATAAAATCTTAAAAATAATCCACAGATTATCAGCTGAGCACAAGGCTACGCGGAGAGAGTCCATATTGCTCAGCGTCCTTTCCAGTTCACTGTGGCTCTCCCGTTCTCAGCAACAAAATGTGATCAGAAGTGCTGTGCCCTAGTTCTCCGTCAGTTCCTCAAAAAGTAACTGCCTGACTCCTACTTGCTATTTCCACCTTTCTATGCCAACTGGGATGCCATGGGAGCCTGTGTGGACCATACAGATGAGCAGCGCAGCGGAAGGCAGAGCCATAAGATGGAAGAAACTGGACGCCCTGACTTCCCATTGCTGTCCTACCAGCCGGGATTACTTATCTCTAGACAGTTACATGAGAGAAAAAATAAACTTGTATCATATGTAGGCTGTCATAGTTTTAGGTATCTTTGAAAATCAAGTTTGGTCTATATTCTAATTAATCGAATCTCATTTGATGTGCTTAAAATTGAAAATAGGAGAAAGGATCATCTTGGTAGTCCCTTCTGCAATTAATTGCTCAACCCCTGTGAGATATGCCTTGTGTTAAAAGACTTTGTTCTAGTTGGGCCAGGCTCCTTTCTCCTTTCCCACTGTGCGGACTGGTCAGTGACAGGGGAACACGTCTGATTTCCACTGCCCTCTGTGCTCCAGATGCCAAGACAAACGGCAGAGTTTTTCGTTTGCATTTCTGTGGCACAGACAGAATGTGAGATAGCTCCGCAGAAGCTCTCATTTCTAACTCTGGACATTACCAACAGCTTCCCAGGAAATACTGCCATTCAGGCTGCTGCTGGTTCTAGCCGTCTGGGCTGTGCCTGGACAGACACTGTCCTGTATGTGGAGTAATCTGTGGCGAATCTGAAGAGGTAAGGGCAGGCTAGTGTAACAAAACTGAGCCCAGAGGCCAGAGGTCTAACTGTCCACTAACGGCTTGTGAGAACTTGTCTGATCTAATCAGTAACGTGAGGAGGCTTTTGTAACTCCCAGCGGCAAGTACGTGGGTCAGGTGCCTCCTGTAAGCCCATGACAGACTTGCTAAGGTGCGTTCCTTGGAAAGATCCCGGCAAGACGGCTCAACGCCACAGCAGCCTGGAGCTTGGCGGCCCCACCTACATCCTGTGACAGAATAAAAGTTGGATTGGAGCATAACATCCTTACATGTATTTGTTTATGCACTGTCTATGGCTGATTTTGCAAAACAACAGAGTTGAATGAAACACTGTCTCACAAAGCTAAAAATATTTATTATGATCTGGATCTTTACAGAAAAAATTCGGTGAGTGCAGCTCCAGGCATTCACTACCAATCTAGTTGAAGAGGGCTTTGAAGATGAAATCTACTGGCAATCTTGGAACAGGATAGTACTGAGGGTTTCCTCACTGTCTAAGAGTCTTGATTTAAATACCAAAGAACCAGGCACCTGGGTGGTTCAGTTGGTTAAGGTCTGCCTTTGGCTCAGGTCATAATCTCAGGGTCTCAAGATCAAACCCCGAGTTGGGCTCTCTGCTCATTGGGGAATCTGCTTCTCTCTTTCCCTCTGCTGCTCCCCCTGTTTGTGCTCTCTCGCTTTCTTTCCTGCTGTCAAATAAAAAAATAAAATCTTTTTAAAAAATTAAAAAAAATAAAACGTGCTAAATAGACCTCTATAGTGTCCTTGAATTTATCTTTGCTCAGGCTGGAATATCTCGTTTAGATATAAACATGACTTATTCCATCCCTTTCTTAGGTCTTTCTGAATATGTTGCCTTAACTGAGACACCAATGATCCTAAAAAATAAGGCCCCTAGGTCATGTCCATGACTTTCTGTCCCTTGATCCTCTATTTTAAAATTTATAGCCTTTATTACCCCCTGGCAAACACTTACTCTTTATTGTATATCTCCCATAATGGAAAGTAATCTCCTTGAGGGCAGCAACTCTATCGAATTCACTGCAATGACCCAAATAACAAGAACATTACACGACACATAGCGATCCTTCAAACGAACAAATTGCCCCTCTTGGGAGGCACTGCTTAGTAGAACCACGTAAAACCTGGTAAAAATTTAAAATTGGCAACAACTATGATCTATGGTTTCAAAGCAATTAGAATGGCCCTGTTATCAGCAAAACGAAATTAGGACTAACTATTAAATGGTATCATTTAAAAAATGAAATCTATGGCATAAGCCTTGTGCTTTTAATTCACTGATAAAAAAGTTCAACCCATAGATTCAGACCAGAAGTCTTTTTAAAAAATAGAGCAAGCACACTCAGATGTCTACTGTAAAAACAAACAAACAAGCAAACAAAACAATACTATTTGATGCATAACTGACACTATACACGAAAATTAACTCAACATGGATCATGGGTCTAAATGTAAAATGTGAAGGTTTATATAAACTTTTAGAAGGAAAAAAATAGGAGAAAGTCTTGTGACCTTGGGTTGGACTCATGTTTCTCAGAAATGACACCAAAGTACGACATAATAAATGAAATTTAATAATGTGGATCTAACCACAATAAAAAACTTCTATTTTTTGAGGGGTGCCTGTCTGGCTCAGTTGGTAGAACATGTGACTCTTGATCCCAGGGTCATGAGTTCAAGCCCCATGTTGGGCATGGAGTCTACTTAGAAAAAGACAGAACAAAACACTTCTCTTAAAAAAACAAACAAACAAAAAACCACAAAACACTTCTCTTTATAGAAAGATTCTGTTAAAAGAATGAGAAGATGAATAAAAACTAGGAGAAAACTATGCGAAACATATATGAGATAATGAAGTTCTACACAGAAGAAGCTCAAATTCAAAAATAACAAAGCAAACCCCTTACCCTCACCCCAAGTTGAGTGAGCAATTTGAACAAAAATGCCATCAAATATATGGATGGCAAATAAACATATGAAAGGCATCAGTATTATTCGTTATCAGAGAAATGCAAATTCAAACCACAATGATATACCACAATGCATCTGCAGTAATCACTACAATGAAAAAGGCTACCACGTCAAATGTTGCTGTGGATGTGGAGAAACAGAAACTCTCATTTAGTATTAGAAGTGTAAAATCATACAATAATTTTTCTCAGCCAAAAACTGGAAACAAACCAGGTGCCCCTCAACAGGTGAACTGATCAACTGTGNGAAAAAAAAAAAAAAAAAAAAAAAAAAAAAGAACTACTGATACATGTGACAAGCTAAAATGAATTTTATAATAATTATGCTGAGGGAAAGAAGACAGACACAAAGTAGTATTTAGTGTATGGTTCCAGTTATATAAGGAAATTCTAAAAAATTCAAACTAATAATGGTAGTGGAAAGACAGGGTTTAGGAAAATTGAGAGGGGCAGTAGGATAGGATTAAAAAAAACACATGGGGAAACTTCTAGGGGTGGTGGTGGATATGTTCATTTTCTTTAAAATTGAAATATAATTGACATATAACATTAGTTTCAGGTGTACAACATAATGATACAATTTATGTATACATTGTGAAATGATGACTATAATAAGTCTAGTTAAGATTCATCATCGCAGGGGGTACCTGGGTGGCTCAGACAGTTAAGCATCTGCCTTTGGCTCAGGTCATCATCCTAAGGTCCTGGGATCGAGCCCCACATCAGGCTCCTCGCTCAGGGAGGAACTGGCTTCTCCCTCACCTTTTACTTACTCCTCCCCCCACCCCTGGCTTGTGCTCTCTTTCCCTCTCAAATAAATAAATAAACTCTTTTTTAAAAAATAAAGATTCATCATCACACATCCATTTTTTTCCTTTTTATGAGAACTTTTAAGATCTACTCTTTTAACAACTTTCAAATATAAAATACAGTATTATTAACTATAGTCATCAGTCTATATGTTACATATCCAGGACTTACAACTGGAAGATAGGTGAAGGTAACCTTCACCTATCTCTTCCATGCACTACCGCCTGCCTCTAACAACCACCAATCTGTTCTCTGTATCTATGAGCTCGGTTTTTGTTTCTAGATTTCACATATAAACAAGATCCTATGGTATTTGTCTTTTTCTGTCTCACTTGTTTTACTTCGCATAATGCCCTCAAGGTCTACCCATGTTGTTGCAAATGGCAAGATTTCCTTCTTTATGGCTGAGTAATACTCCACTGTGTTTATATACCATTTCTTCTTTATCCATTCATCCACTGATGGACACTTAATTTCTTCCATGTCTTGGCTGCTGAAATAATGCTTCAGTGAACATAGGAGTATAGGTACATTTTCAATTTCGTGTTTTTGTTTTTTTCAAGTTAGTGTTTTTATTTTCCTTTGGATAAATACCCACAAGTAGAATTGCTGGATCATATGGTAGCTATATTTTTTTATTTTTTGAGGAATCTTCATACTTTTTTCCATGGTGGCTACACCAATTTATATTCCCACCAACAGTGCAAAAGGATTCCCTTTTTTCCACATCTTCTCCAATACTTATCTCTTGTCTTTTTTTTTAGTAGCCATTCTAACAGGTATGAGGTAATACCTCACATTGGTATTGGTTTGCATTTCCCTGACGACTGGTGATGTTGAACACCTTTTCATGTACCTGTTGACCATCTGTATTTCTTCTATGGAAAAAGCTCTAGTCAGACTTGCTATTTTTAAAATGGATTGTTTATTTATTTTTTGCTATTGAGTTGTATGAGTTCTTTATATATTTTGAATATTGACCCCTTAGTAGATACATGATTTGCAAATATTTTCTCCCATTTGGTACACTGCATTTTCATTTTATTGATGGTTTCCTTTGCTGTGTATGTTCATCACTTTGATTATGGTGATGGTTTCACAGGTATATACACACGTCAAAACTTACCAAATTTTACACTTTGAATATATGAAGTTCAATGTCAACCGTACCTCACAGGTATGTCATAGAAAACAGTATTTAACAAAATATTTAACAATCAAGATAGTACAAACATTAACCTACGGGGATGATGTTGGCCATGCCAGTGTATTGCAACTGAACCCCAACCAGCTGCAGTCAAAAAGGTGTTCACGGTTTTCTGGGAAACAAAAATTTTTTTTTTTTAAGATTTTATTTATTCATTTGACACAGAGAGAGAGATTGCAAGTAGGCAGAGAGGCAGGCAGAGAGAGAGGAGAGAGGAGGAAGCAGGCTCCCCGCTGAGCAGAGAGCCCGATGTGGACCTCGATCCCAGGACCCTGGGATCATGACCTGAGCCGAAGGCAGCGGCTTTAACCCACTGAGCCACCCCGGCGCCCTGGGAAACAAAATTTAAGACCACAATGAAATAGCCGATGTACCCATTAGCATGGCTAAAATTAAAACAAACCAACAAGCAATGCCACCAAGGATATGCAACATATGAAGAAATCTGGATTTTCATACATGGCCAATGGGAATGGAAATTTGTGTGGCTGTTATGGAAAACCATTTGTCAATAACTACTGAAATCTGACATTCCTTAAACTCTAGGATGTGGTGACTCCATCCCTATGTATATACTCCATAGAAACATATCCATATGTTTATGTAAAAGTCATGTATAAAAAACGGTCATAGCAGCACTAATTATAATAGTCCCAAACAGAAAACTACCCATGTATACAGCAATGGTAGTGTGAATAAATAAAATATGAAGTATTCATTCAATAGAATTCTATCCAGCCATGAGAAGGAATGAAGTTCACTGTAGTTAGGTGTGGATAAATGTCACAACATAATATTGAGTGGGAAAAACCCAGAAAAACCCAAAAAGTACAACTCTATGATTCTATTTATATAAAGATCAAAAATAGGCCTTGTTAATCTATGCTATTAGAAGTTAAGACCCCTGTTACCCTTGTGTCAGGACTGGTGAATAAAGAAAGGGAAAAGTGGCTTTTGGTATTCTGGTCACATTCTGTTTCTTGATATGGGTGCTGGTTAAATGTTCAATTGTAAAAAAAAAATCCCATCATACTGTATACTTATGATTTATGCATGCCTATGTATATTGCAATAAAAGTGTCTTCTTAAAGAGAGGGGATGGGCACGGATGGGAGGCCGCCACGGGCCCGAGGGGCNATAACTACTGAAATCTGACATTCCTTAAACTCTAGGATGTGGTGACTCCATCCCTATGTATATACTCCATAGAAACATATCCATATGTTTATGTAAAAGTCATGTATAAAAAACGGTCATAGCAGCACTAATTATAATAGTCCCAAACAGAAAACTACCCATGTATACAGCAATGGTAGTGTGAATAAATAAAATATGAAGTATTCATGCAATAGAATTCTATCCAGCCATGAGAAGGAATGAAGTTCACTGTAGTTAGGTGTGGATAAATGTCACAACATAATATTGAGTGGGAAAAACCCAAAAAGTACAACTCTATGATTCTATTTATATAAAGATCAAAAATAGGCCTTGTTAATCTATGCTATTAGAAGTTAAGACCCCTGTTACCCTTGTGTCAGGACTGGTGAATAAAGAAAGGGAAAAGTGGCTTTTGGTATTCTGGTCACATTCTGTTTCTTGATATGGGTGCTGGTTAAATGTTCAGTTGTAAAAAAAAAATCCCATCATACTATATACTTATGATTTATGCATGCCTATGTATATTGCAATAAAAGTGTCTTCTTAAAGAGAGGGGATGGGACACATGACTCATAGAATTCTTAAATAAAAATCCTCTTAATTGGTTCTTGTGTTGAAGACATTTGAGAACAACTACCCAGTCAACAATCTTGAGAAGGTAAGGAGTTTGTATCATAAGCACGCCAAATGCTGGGGGTGAGAGGAAAAGGAAAGGCAACGAGTCACTAAAGAACTAGCTTTGAATATTTAACTCTAAAGTACAAAGAGCATTTTGATGAAAACTTATGTCAGCATCTATATAACTAGGTCCCTTTGTTAATAGCAACACCTAATGAAGAAATACCAAAACCTTAATATATCAGCACTTAATTTTTATCTTTTAAATAAATAAGAAATTAAATGCAAGAGAGAAAAGGGAATGAGGCTTAGACAACAAAAGAAAAAGCAAATATAAATTTTCTCCTGGGTAACTGCTATCAATTCTCCACTAAGTTGCACCTTGACTGCAATGGATTATTAGAAGCCAAGAGCCATTAGATAATTTACAGTCATTTCCAAGGTGTCCCCAGCTCTGGACAGCCCCATACCAACTGTTTCTCAGGCTACCTACAATACTTAGCTAATAGACACTTTCTGAGGCCAGAACTGGCTCTTCCACTTACCGCTTAGCTTATCATTTCCCCAAAGTCAGCTAGCTGCTCCCACCCTCTTCCTCACCCAGCATCCCAGAGCTCCTGGGCTCATCATGGTGCACTGCCCTTGCTGGACTGGAATCTTTTCTGTATTGTCCCCGTTCCTTAGAGCCCTCTGGCTATCTCTCCCAGTAATCTCTGCACCTGTCTGACCTGTTGAGTTTGGAGCCCTTGGGACCTCCTCTCTGGATGCCCAGGGGTCACCATCCTTTCAGCCAGTAAATTTTCCCCTTTGATTAGCAACCCGTCAAGACAAAGGGGTACAGGCAAGGCCCTGGAGGGCAATTTTTAGCCTTGATTTAGAGTACTGGTTCCCAAACCAGGCAGTACTGTTCTTTGGCCCCTTTGCGAGTCTTTGGGAGTTATTTTTGCTTGCCTTTATGATTGGGGGTACTATTTGGTGGGTGGTACTAGAATGTCAGCTGTTCTATGCAATAAAGAATTATCTACATCCCACACAACTTTATTATCTTTTTAAAGATTTTATTTATTTATTGGAAAGAGAGAGAGAGTGAGAGAGAGCACGAGAGCAGGATGAAGGGCCCAGGGAGAAGCAGACTCCCCACTGAGCAGGGAGCCCGATATGGGACTCGATCCTGGGACTCCAGGTTCATGAACTGAGCCGAAGGCGGATGCTTAACCAGCTGAGCCACCCAAGCAACATCCCCTGCCCCCCCCCACCAACTTTAGATGCAGGTAATTTATAAAAGTAAATAACCTGAAACTAGAAATGAATTCTTTCCTATATATATACACAAACTATTCCTTTGGAAGTTTTTAACAGGTACTGGATCTTCCAAGATGCAAGGGCTTTGTGCACTGAGGGATTATATTTTATATTGCACAGAATTTTACCAAGAGTTTATCATTACAGAAAATCGCTTTGATTCGCAAAACCACACTTCTATTAGTCTGCGTTGTAGCTCCTGCTTTCATACTGGTTCTACATAAGGGTATGAACATTTGTTACCTCATCTTGTCTTCCAGTAGAGTCATGTCCAAATATTTACTTATTAAAATATAAATTAATCTATTATAAATAACTTTCATTTTTCATTTATATTATCATTGAATATTATGCTGTTTTCTTAAAAAAAAGTTTTGTGCAGAGAGTATATTATTTCAGAATGATATAAGAAGTGTTACAAAATATTTAGTATATAAAGAAGATACTGGGTCTGAAAGGGTTGGGATCCACGGATTTAGAGAAACAGCTCCATTTTCCTCTGAAACATTTTCAAACGTTTCCATAAAATCTTGACTCTTTGTACCAAATATAGGCTGACCTTTGTCCAGTGGTGAGCTAGTAAATATTTAACAATTGGCTCTCAGTGGGGGAGAAGCCCTGATTTGCAGCATTTGCTGATTTCCATGGTGTAAATACTCTGATTACAGTCAATTTCAAGAATCATCTAATATCACTGGACACAGAGTTGGGTAAAGATACCAAAAATCAGCTCCTAGGAGCTTTTACAAGTAAGAGGATCCCATCACCCATTAGTCATTAAATTTCTGCTTAGATACCACCCCGATTTTTTCTACATTTTCTCTAACAAGGCTCAAGGGAACATGAAGCAAATTAGGCAAAAAAGTAAATAAATGAAACAAACAAGTCACACCTGATGTGGGTAACAACAGATACCTCTAGACTCAGAGAGTTCACTGCTCCAAGAATCAAAAGAAATAAAGCCAAGCGTGAGTTAAACAATTCTTTATAAAATCAGCTGCAATCAGTTGAGATTCCAGGATAAAAAGAAATAGCTTGTTCAGACGAGAACTAGGGGACATAGCAATATATTCCTAGCATTTATTCTGCTGCTGGTTTGAAAGAAAACACTGGAGACACATTTGTGAAATCGTTCAAGGGCAGCACCTGGGAAAGCATCATTTAATTAACCAGGCAATGGAAATGCACAGGCTGCACACTAGGCCTACTTGGTTGTACCTTAGCTTGTAAATGGGTGCTGCTAGATCAAAAGAAGGGCAGCCTACTGTGAGCAGTAGGATAACCCACGTTCAGTTGTCCTGCTATTGGTTAATTTCAGGACTGGGGTATCCAGGCGGTTTTGGCCAGAGAACAAAATCTCAGCGGGAGAGAATGATGGATGGATTATGGGCTAACAGAATGGATGATAACAAGGATTGGTGTATAAACGGTGCTCCAACATGAAAAAATGATCAAGACTGGCAGCAATGGGAAACCGCCCAATGTAAACACATGCGTGTCTGATTTAGAATTTGTCTAGCACCGCAATAAGCACTACTTCCATTGTTTCTGCAATTCCTGACGAACGCCGAAGATTTTCTGGGACGTGAAAGTAAGACCCTGTTGTATACAAGGCATTGAAGTATTTTCCGTATGCAAAGGGACATGAACAGTGAAATTCCTGGAGAACAGACATGGGGAATTGTTCAGCTGGCTTGGATGTGGACCCCAGGTTCTACTGGCTACTTTAAAGTCTGCTTATTATTGGAGAGGACACCACCACAAAATCCTTTGTAATAAAGAGAGCAAAATTTTGTACTGTCTACACTCTGTATACCTTTCTAGTGCTTCCGAGTATTTAGAAATTTCAAGCACAATCCCAATTTAGAGATCCTGATAGCCAATGTTAAAAAAGACATGATTCTGGGGTTTTGCATCGATGAATCCTGAATATTCAAGGTGATCGGAAGAAGTCCTTCTACTCCATGGCACTAGAGAGTTAACACGATTGTGAATAACGTCTTGAGTTTATGATGAATGTGTTCCAGACATGCAGAAGTCTATGGTGACTGTCAACCGGGAAAATGTGCAACCCCAGCAGATAATGGCAGATGGTGTGTGATCTGATGAGGGGGAAGAAGGTTCACAGAACCTTCACTAGCAGATGCTCAATGACAAAAGCAAAGTCAGTTGTATGGCCTCTCAGGAAAACAGTAAGAAAATAAAGGTAAAACTTTTTTTGTCATGTCAGTAGAAGATATGTGTGAGCTACACATTTTTCCTCTGGTCTCAAGGAACAAGGGAGAGCGAGCTCATGGCAGTGTGCTGAGGCCAGAGGGTACCTGGTCTTCAGAATCACAAAGAACCTGCTGCACCAGCACTCTCATTCTTGAACATTTAATAGCATAGTTTCTGTTGTTGTATTTTATATGCCATGGTGACATTTACAGGGTCATCGCTTGCTTTGCTGCTCTGTGGACCCAGGAGTTCTTCTCTGAACAATTCCTTAATGGGAAAAGAACTTCTGGTAATGCTGGGATGCATGAATTCCAACTTCCTTGTAGCAACTGTCCAGAGTGAGCCCCCGTTGTTTGCAGCCCATTAAGTGAGGTGCTACTGTGGGGTCAGGAAGTGAGGGGACAAGATGAAAGGGGACAGCTGCCATGTTTGTGTCTTAGGTTGGGTTCTCCCAGAGACAGATACTGAGATAAGGTTTTCAGTGCACATAGTATATTTGGGGGATCCCTGAAAGTGGTGAAGGGATGGGTAGCTACAGCGCATGTTACTGAGAAGGGGACATTGTGGGCAAACGGAGTTCAACCTATCCGAGCATCTTGGGAAAGAGTATAGAATGCACTTGTGAGTTTTCCTCCCAAAAGAGCAAGAAGGCTCAAGGATTTATCCACCAACTTCCCATCTGTTTTTTGCTGAGGGCTGTTCAATTTTCTGCCACTTCTAGCTTATACCGCATGAGAGCCAAGAATGTTCTCATGGCCAGGGAAAAATGCCTTCAGGCAGACCACTGCAGATATTCACATCAGCAACCTCTGGTGTGCCAAGGGGAGGGTGGAAGGATACAAATAGGACTCTGACATTTTCTGCAACTGTGTGCGTGTGTGTGGGCATGCGCACGCACATGCTTGCACACATATATGTAAAAAAGAAGTGGACCTTGAAGAATAGAGCTAAGATAGGCATGAAAAGGAGAGCAGTCACAAGCAGCAGATGGAGTAGTATGTTCAAAGGTACAGAAAGAAGATACCCAAAGTAGAGTCAGGAGTGATCATCATGACTGCATCTTTAGCCGAGAACATTCTATAGATAAGCAGGCACCTTGGGTCTATTAGAAAGTAACTTCTCCAGCAACATCCAGGCTATTATTACTTTCATATTATAGATGAGGAACCTATGTTTCACTTGACATGTCTCAAATGCTAGCGAGCAATCTGAATTTGAATCCAAGTCTGTTTTCATTCTAAAGACTGTGTTCTTTGGATCACCACTCTTCCTGGGAAGCTGGCTTATTCATCTTTTGTGAGGCCTGCAGCAGGTATTATGAAGTTGGTCTCTACTGGGAAACATCTCAGACACTGGACCACTGGCAGCAGGGAAGTATTGAGGGCAGGTGAAAGAGAGAGGCACCTGACATGGCAGCAAAAAGGTCTTGAAAAGATGGTGGAGAAGGNAGATTACAAGTCGGCAGAGAGGCAGGCAGAGAGAGAGGAGAGAGAAGGAAGCAGGCTCCCTGCTGAGCAGAGAGCCCGACGTGGGCCTCGATCCCAGGACCCTGGGATCATGACCTGAGCCGAAGGCAGCGGCTTTAACCCACTGAGCCACCCAGGCGCCCAAAAAGGTCTTGAAAAGATGGTGGAGAAGGCAGTCAGTTAGGTAACTGTCCAACAGTGTGGATGGTACAAAAAAGAGAGAGAGAGAGAGAGAGATTTGAGACAGACAGTGTTGACTCCAGAAAATCTCACGGGATTGGTAAACTGCTCCACCATAAAGACAGAGAGAGGAAGACAAAGATAACTTAGAGACCAGAGACAAGGGACTGGTGGGGTGAGTAGCAGCTATCACCACGCCGTGGCAGGAATGACAAACTCAGTTGTTACTGCCGTGAGTGGAGGCAATGCAACATATTTGAGCATAAAGGTCTGGTGTGACGGTGGTGGCTGTGGCCTCTGTCACTCTGCTCACTGCTGTTGCCGATCGGGCTGTGAGGGAGCTGAGTCCTGTCTTGCTTCATTGCTGTTATGGGCTGAACTGTGTCCTTGCAAAATTCATACGTTGAAGTCTCAACCCCCAGTGCCTCCAAGTGTAACCACATTTGAAAAGAAGGTCTTTAAAGAAGTAAATGAGTTAAAATGAGGTTGTTAGGGTGACACCAGGGGTGTGTGTGCACAAGGAATAACCATGTGAAGAGACAGCAAGATGGTGGCCATTTTTAAGCCAAAGAGTGAGGTCTCAGGAGAAACCAACCCTGTGGTCACCTTGATCTCGGACTTCTAGATTCCAGTAGTGTGAGACAATAAATTTCTGTTGATTAAGTCACCCCTTTGTGGTATTTTGTTATGGTAGTCCTAGCATACGACAATTCCTGAGGCACATTGTGTTCTTCCTCAGAGCGTATCTTCCCACATCGAGGACAACTCTTCTGACTTACTGTGATACTCCTACTGGAACCTACAAAGGAGGTTTTGAACTCATGCAACAGGTATGTGTATTTGCATATCTGTGATCTGAGTGTGGCCAGCCCAGGATATGAAAGGATGCCTGGACACGTTGCTAAAGATTAGAGTCATGGAAACTGGTGGCAACCCCATGAAAAAGATTATCAAGAAAAAAGAGGGAACACCATACATCGTATATATTCCTCATTGTTAGGTTAGCGGGAGCCAACCAAAGCAGGAGGAGAAGGAATATAGTCAGGAAAGTGACTATGATATTATTGCTACTAATGCTATGGCCAAACATGCTTTAACAGTTCCCTTGGCTTTACCATTCTTCTGGAAGATCTTCCCTTTTCTCATCAGTGACCCACCCCAAAAGCTGCCTTCTATGCCACATATGCCATGAAACCTCCCATGACTGACCTAGGTGATCTGCTTCTCATCTCTCTGAACTTCTACAGCAGCACTGTCCAATAGAACTTTCTGTGATGGTGGAAATAGAAAAGTGCTCTATAATACTATAGTCATTAGCCACACGTGAATGCTGAGAACTTAAAATGTAGCTAGTGTGACTGAGGGACAGAATTTAAAATTTTATCTCTTTTTATTTACTTAAATTTAAATAGCCACATGTTACTAGTGGCTACCATGTTTGACAACACAGGTCTAGAGTGTTCACTGTGCCCCTCCTGGCCTCATCCCTTTCCCATACTGCCTTGGGTAACAGATATTTCTATACATGTCTCAGTTCTCCTGCTATACTCTGTCAAGCTGAGTGAAAGTACGGTTCTCTCTTAATTATGCATTCCCACAACAACAAACTCAGTAATTGATATGTACTAATACTTTTTAACGTGTGTATGAGCATATTTTGGTTGCCATTTTCTTTGCTCGCTGATACAGATTACTAATCAATCTTGTGGCTCCAAAGAACCAACTTTTAACGGCTTTCAAGAGTTCCACTGGATGCCAGGTCTTTGCTGCAATCTCTGGGAATTAAGACATGGTTAAAACATAGCCTTAGCCTCTTAGGGCTCAGGTCTCATGAAGTAGGCAGAAAAGTGAATGAAAATACCATTTAGGCAGACCTGCAGTTTGCCTGAAGGGATATAAGATTAGACTCCTAGTATTTTTTCCTAGATCCTATGGAATCAATATTCTTTTTCCTCAGACTGAATAAATGCTGATAGGGCATGAAACATGTTAGGATCCTTGACAAAATGCAGTCAGAAAATTAAGTTCTTTGAGAAATAATCAACAACTGGAGAGTGAAAGCAAGAGAAGAATGAAGGGAGGTCTTCCAGGATAGAAACTTTGAGAACCTTCGCTTGTTTTATGTAACTGTAACTGTAACAGTAACATTGATCTATTATCAAAGAGGGTCTTTCTCTTTGTGGGTCGCCCTTGAAATACAGAGGTCATGCCTAATTCTTGGTTCCCTTCTCTTTATTCCATCTTTACCCCCTACTCTAGGGCCCTTCCCAATAACACGTGCTTAAATGATGTCTGCTAGAGAATGAAAAGGGGGAGAATGTCAAGGGATATATATGGTTACTTTCTGTACATTGGGTCAATTCTCCATTCCCCAAGACCATACCCTTCCTAAAAATGGAGGATACTAAGTCAGCCATCTGGTCTTCCTTTGGTTTAAAAAGCAGTAACTCTTGGAAAAAAAACAGTGGCTCTGGGGAGTTAAAGGGGGATAAGCATTAGCAAGTCAGCTTTCTACCAGGGAGCATGTTACTGTTGGCTATGCAATACTCCAGGCCAGCTAAGCTAACCCTGCTGGAATGTTAAACAGAGTGCAGCCAACACCTTGTGAATGTGGAAGGAAACCATCAGGGCTTTGCCAGGACTACTCATCAGTGAGAAGGGTCCTCTGGAAAAAATGAAGTAACAAAGATCACTGAAGAAAGTGTGAAACAATCTGAGAATCCAATGACATGTTGACAAATATCACTCCTCCCTGCTTTCCTCAAAACAGAATCAAGCAGTGAAAGCCTGAGTAATTTCTAAGTAGAGTTTTCCTAGTCCAAGATTGGGTTCTTCCTTGCCTTATCAACAGCCTCTGACAGACTCCAGGTGGATTCTGTCCAGAAAAGAAGAAACCTTGAACTATTCAGTAAAAAGTTATTAGGGAGGCTTTGCCCTTCAACTATAATCTTCTGGGGGAGAGGGGGGAAAGATGTAGGTATTTTTTGTTTTTTTCTGAAAAAGAATTCACAGCTTGTAAAACTTGGCACCTTTTTTTAAAAAAAATAAAGATGATTGCTGATTTTATAAAAGAGAAAGAAATGGAAATAAAAGTGCTAAATACCAACACTCAAATGTCAAAATGACAAGATTTTTCCAGGCAAATATCAGAACTTATTGGAAAAAAAAAAGCTGAGAAAGTTATTAGGATGGCAGCAGAGTTAGGGACACAGTCTCTTCTTACTTCAGAACAAATTAAAACAAATAAAATCACAGAGCTGAAATTTATATTTTTGTTCTGGTTCTAAAGTAAAGCCAGAGTAACTTTATCCTAGCCCAATCTTCCTAGGTTTACTCTGGTTTAAAGGCAAAGTCAAGGTCAAATTCAACACTAGTATCTTATTCTCCAGCTGAAATCACATGTACTCAATGAAGCTTCACAAGATTTTACTTCTAAACCATGAACAAATCAATAGTGTTGAATGAAACTAGACTTATGTAATTAGGTTTTATTTAGCTTAGGGTTCAAATCATGTTCTTTAACCTGTAGTAATATCTTCCATCAATTTTGAAAAATTCATGTCCTTTTTCTCCTGGAAGTTGCTGCTGTTCCATCTTTCTCTCTCTCTTCTTTCCTTCTGGGAATCCAAATGTATACGTTCAAACTTTTCAATGTCTCCTGTATCTCTTTTCTGTCTTTTCTATCCATTTAGCACTCCTCCGTGCTTCAGTCTGAATACCTCTTCCTGACCTATCTTACAGGGCACTTACCCACTCTTCAGCTGTGTCCAATCTGCTATTACACTTTTTTACTGAGATCTTCATCTTAGTTTCAGCAAATGCATTTTTCACTCCAGAATTTCTATTTTTTTTATTAGTACAGCCTAGTTTCCTGCTGAAATTCTCCATCTTGTCATTTATTTCTTGAATATAGTAATCACATTCATTTTAAAGAGAAGGAGAATATCTGGATCATCCATGGGTCTGTTTCTAATATCTTCTGCTTCTTGGTCCTGTTTCTCAATATGTCTGGTAAGTTTTGACAGAAATGAGAGATGTTGCATATGAAAAATTTTGGAGGCTTTAGATGACATTATATTCCTTCAAAAAGTGTTTAGCCTCTATGAAAGCAATAGGTAAACCTAGATATCTAGAGTTGGGGAAGTTTACCTCAATCTAATTAGGGGCTCAGCTAAGCAGAGAGAAAGTTTCCTCGGGGTGGGTCTACTGTGGGTTCACCTTCTCCTATGGTGTTGTCTTACAGGGATCCCAAGAGGAGGCCGGATATTTACAAAAAGTCTCTTCCTGAATTCTAGTTTTAATCTTTCAGGCACCATGAGATTCTGAAAATTCCACTCTGTTTTTTAGAAGTTTTCATTTGCTTGGCTTTTTGACTCCTTGCCTTATGCAACTGAGAAAGAGAAAATTACTGAGGGGGAAAGAGTTTGGGGCCTTCTTTTCTCCAAGGGCTTGGTCCCTCAAGTCTTGGATGACTTAGTAGATCTCCGATGCCTTCAAAAAGATTCTTGTTTTCATTTCTCTGATATTTCTAGTTACTCTCCCTGGGACCATTGATCTGCTATAAGCTACTTCATCAACTGTGGTTTTTGCAAAAACAAAATCCCAGAGACAGAAAACATCAAAAACCCAACTGGAGAAATTCATTCTATCTGTACTTGCACTGGGGTTTAAAATGAGTAAGATAATGTCTTTATAATGGGGGCATTCACATCCTATCAGACCTCTTCTAAGGTATACCTAATTCCATTCCCTTCTTCTGATCCTCCTTTTTTGCTCATTTTTAATATTTAGTTCAAGACCACCAATAAACCTTTGCTGAGAGTAAGGCAAATGTTGAGATCTTCTTTCTCTGAAACCTTGTGCTATTTATTATCAGCACCTGGCAGAGAAACATTCCACAAAGCTTGAGTTAATAAACTGTCCCTTTTTCCCTCCCCGACATCAGATTGTGTGTTCTTTTAAAGAGAAGAACTAGGTTTGACACTTATGCTGCAGCCTTCAAATCACCCAGTGTATATTTTTGGATTTTTCTTTTTTTTAATTATGATCACTCCCTGGGCAGACTTTCATGCTTCCAGTACCTTTTGTATGGGAAAGAATGGAGAGAAGGAATCAAACCTTTTTATGGGGTTCTGTCTGTAGAAAAAGGAGAATTGGTGTAACTGTGTCTCTGGAAGTTAGTTCTTGCTTTTGCAGAATCAATAATGATTAGCCTCTCCTTTCCCAGATCTTAGGAGGACATTTACTAAATGCTTTCAGTATGCTTGGCATTATTCTAAGTATATTACATGTATTCTCTCATTCAACCTTTAGAACAATCCTAAGAGGTAGGTTGTATTATCATCCCCATTTTGCAAGTAAAGAAACAGAGGCATAAAGTGGCAATTGTACAAAAACTCAACCCTGGGGATCACTTCTCTCTGGAAATAGCAGCTAAGACCCCAACTCAAGGGATTGCTGGTGGTGCACCTTGGTCCTAGCATGAGGGATTCTTGGCGATGGCCTCTAGCCATGGATAGTTGGGTGGATAGTTGGTGGGAGACTTGCTAATTGTGGACGACAACCCTTGCCTGAGAGATAGACCTTGGGTTTTCTTCTGGTTCCATCTAACATTTTCTTCTTCCCTTTTTAAATTCCTTTTACTCTGTCAATGAGGACTAAGTTCAGTCACAGCAGCTTGAGTGGCTTAATGAGCTAAAGGCCTACATTTTTCCGCAGGATAAGAAGTTTGAAGGTAGGCAGTTAGGTTTCTGATGCTGCTCCATAATGCTCTGAGGGATCCAGGCTCTTCCTACCTTTCTACTCTGTTAATTAAATATGTCACTTTCATCCTCACACTTGCAAGTTGGCTGCTACCTCTTCAGCGTTGTGTTTGTATTCAGGCAGGAAGAAGAAGAGGATAAGATAAAGAGTAAAGCCAACAATTCTGTTCCCATTTAAATAGCTTTCCCAGAAGCCCCCACCAGGGACTTTCCCTACATCTAGCTGGCCAGGAGTATGTCACATGGCTACCCCGTATTTACAGGAGATAAGATATTTTACATGGGTACCACTGCTACACTGACAGAAATCAAGATTCTCTGACCAAGGAAGAAAGGACAACAGGAATCCAAAGTGTTTGCCATAATTAATAAAGTCCTAACTGAAGTTAGAGGAGAGAACTTCATCAGACATCAGCGTGCCCAGGAGGCTATATTTCTTGGTGAGCATCACAGTGATATGTGGGACTTGAGCAAGGAACCCAGCTCCCCCTGGATCAGGTCTACGTAGCTACTACCTGTAAATGATCTCATGCTACACAGCCACGATGGTATAGTGAGAAGCCCTGAATTCAGAAGCAGAATGGGCATCACATCCTGCTTTTGTCATATACAATCTGGGGGATCTCGGGCAAGATATAAGCATCACATTCCTTATCAGTAAAATGGCCATAAATGCATGTGTCCTACCCACTGCACAGAATTGGGATGACCAAAATAACAAATGTGGAAAAGCTGTAAAATCTACTGAACTGTGCACCTTATTTCTCATGAGATATTTAAAAATTGTAAATGGAGAAGTATAAATGGAAACCAGCTAATTATTTCAATAACCTTTTTATAAGTTCATCCAAAATTATATATGCATATAAATGTATGCTTTAACATTTTGCACATATAAAATACTAATGTAAATAATTTTATAACATTATAGTATACACATAGTATACTATACAAGTATACTAGTATGCATAGTATACTATACATAGTATAGTATACACAAAATGCACACATACACATATATAGTTGTTTGCTTAGTGAAATTTTGTGATGACTTTGTAATGGAATGTGGCAGAATTTATGATGTCCAATTTCAGTACTTAAGCTTCCGGAACCCACCTGGTTGCCTAATCTTCTCTGGTTTATCCCATATGGGGGTGGGGTGGGTGGGGAGATGGCTTGGAATTATCGGTGTATCTCAACATTAAAACTGTCATCTCTCCCATTGGAAATACGGCAACTGTGTTGTGTTTTCCAAGATATATGCCAGCAATATTTCAAAATATGATTAACAGTGCCAATACCTTGTAAAGTCGGGCACATCTTTTCTTGTTTTGTCTTAGTGATGCCGTCTATCTTTGTGAAAGCTGATATATTAAATAGCTTTTTAAAAGCCTTATTGTGGCCTTTCTCTCCCCTCGGTCTAGTAGTGTAACTTTTATCGATAATAATGGGAGCTGTGTTGGAACATACGGGGTGGTTATGTGGCTCCTGTAGTTTATGGTGATTGAACAGCCTTGAAACCACAGCTTGGAGTTCAGGAGCCTGTCTCAGTTATTTAAGCTCTCAGAGGAGAACAGAAGGTGTCTGGTCATATCCCTTTTAACCAGCCCCCAAACTTGGACCTTTTCTGCCTTTTTATCTGGGCAGAAACTAGTGCATGGACACACAAATTAAGTGAGATCAAATGATCTCGAATTTCATGTAAAATTGTGTGATATCCAAAATCTAAAATTAGGGGCATTTTCACCCAAAAGATGTACCTTGGCATTAGGCTGAATTTTAGTTAGAGAGGATATGAAAAGTTTTATAATCTCCAATTAAAGTTCATGTATGGATATCAGCCTTTGAGACTTATCCAAGGAAATATATCTTTTCCTAATCAAAAGATCTCACCCATTTTCAAAACTCACACTTGTTTTTCAGATGGCTAATTTTATAGAAAAGGAAATTGAGGCCCACTGAGGGTAAATGAATTACCCACAGTCATACAATTAATTCTAATTCTTGACCATGAATTTGGAAAAGATTATAGTATGGGACTTGACCACTGAATAAATATATAAGCATACTTGGGGCAGAGTGGATACTCAATACATACTTTTTGAATAAATTCAATACTGGGTTTTTAAAAAGCAAAGAACAGAGCTAAACTAATATAAAATTGTCAAAATAATTTTTTTGTAAAAATAATTTTTTTTTGTAAAAATAATTTTTTTGGGTAAAAATAATTTTGTAGTAAAACAAAACTCATGTTTTACTACAAAGGACTAGGGAAGTCAACTAACATAGTCATGCAGGGCTTAGCAGGATGCCCGGCACATACTAAAAGCTGAATATTTGTTGGTTGAAGGATGTGTGTTAAAAGTTTATCATGCACGTGATAAAATAACCCCAAAGAGTAATTTAGGCTATATTACTTTTTTCTTTGATGACAACTATCATTGTGGAGCCCAAACTTGATCAATATAATAAGGATATGCATTTGGTTATTTTATTTGAAGTATTCTATTGGAGTATTCCCACTACCTATTTTAAAACCTGTGCCATATTTTTGGACAGGAAGAATCAGTGTGTCCTCTACTCCTTACACAGGTACCTCCAGTATTTTTGTATCTCATGGATGCCTGTATCCAATAGGTCAGCCCGGATCTTCCACGCCTTCAAACTCCTCTCTCATCAGCCTCACTTTGCCTCTTTAGCTCCAACCAGTTCCTTGGAGCTCCTTAACATCTCTCTGTCTTGCTGTACTATCTGCTTCAGTACTCTTCCCCACCTACATGGCCTTTGTGCAAGACTCAGAGATTTATTATCTCCTCCCTTAGATCCTCTGGAGCTCTCTAAGGCTCTTCCTTCTGTGCCTCCATGCCACTCACGCACAGCCACTATTATTTTAATTATTTTTATGCACACAATTTTCCTTTCTATTAGATTGCGGATTCTGAGAGAGCAGATACCCGTACGTTCTACTTATTTCTGTAGCCATAGCAAATAAGCTCCACTGAAAACAGAGTGGACAGACAATCAATATCTGTAAGATGAATGAATGAACAATGCCCAGCCCTCCCACAGGCCAGACACCCGGTCCCCTGAACTGGTCCTCTGTGCGCACTGCTATCGTGAGCTTCCCGCGGGCTTGCTGAGCGCTGGCTAGCACGCATCACATTTTATCCTGGCCGGATGCTACTGCTGATTCTCTTACTAGCACCCTTTCATTGAAGAGGAAACTGCGACTTAAAAGAGATACTGAGTCACTTTCTCTAAGTCACACAGCTAGACAGAGGGACTGTGCCGTGGAAGCAAGAGGGAAGAAATTTGAAGCAAGTGGAGCCTGTCTTGGAAAAGCCACAGTAGTTAACAAAAGCAATCCAAAGCAAGGTGATCACTAGAGAAGATGCAGAAAGCAACCACCCCCCCGCCCAGTTTGTTACCATGTATAACAAGGAAGGCAGGGCAGTTGACTCTGGTACCTGGGGTTTCATCAGGAAGATGTACAGATGAAGAGCTTCTGCTGCTTCCCCCAGGAAGTCCTCCCATGGGGAACCGGGTCTTTTAGCCAACCTGCATTTGGCACATTGCACTTGGAACACAGCTCAGAAGCTACTTTCACCCTCTTCCTCTCCTTTTTCCTTGCAACCAACAATTCGGTTCTGTGCCATGATTCCCCAGGGTCATGCATTTCTATTGAATAAAAAGGATCAGTGGCATTTTTCTACCAGTAAATCAAAAATCTCTCTCTTTCTACAACTTCAAAGAAAACCCTGGTCATACTCAAAACAGTTTCTAGATTTTTTTTTTGTAATGCCTAGAAATTCACACGACAAAGGAAATAGGAAAATCCCTTCCCCACCTAGCCCACGTGCTTGTGAGTGTTTACAATGCCATCATTGTTTATGTTGGGTTCTATTCATTTTTGTCTGCAGACTTCCTCTGTACAGTTTAACTACTTTCTCATGCTAAGCTCTCTGCAAATTGTCACAATGGCTAATGGGAAATTCTGTGCCAAATACTATTTAATTTTAAGGCATTTCTGGATGTTAATTTATTACCAACTGCAAATTTCATTTTGCCAGGGCAAAAAACAATTTGTTTGTTTCATGTTGAAAATAGTTTTTCAAATAAATTCTGATGGTACACTTATCAAGCCCTCTTATCTTTCATTAAACTAATGCTTTCAAGCATAATTAAGAACGGGCTGGAAAACTAAGTATAATGTAATGCTCTGATATTAAAGAAGACATATCAAAATAAATTTGCAATTGTATTATCACATCAATCTCTACTATGACTGCAATAGTATTATAACCATAATTAATTAGCTATGGTACAAATTACCAATAAATCTTTAGAAATTAAATGCCCAATTTTTCAAAACCATATGTCTTCATAAATTGATTATTTAGAATTTAGAGGCTTTTTAATTAGGAAGAAATTTATGCAATGCTGTATGTAATAATTAGGAATCAGCTTTTCTGTAATACTTTTGGACATCAGCAAAAAATTAAATCTTAGAAAAATAGTGTGGGTTAATTATAGTATTTCACTGTCAAAAATCAACATATAGGTAAAATTTAGAGGTTAATGTGGCTTTCCACTTCTTTAACTTCTACCTAGTCTTCTGTTCTCAGTGCTGGAATCATTAACAGAGCCCAAAAATCAATGAAAGGGGGGTGGAAAATCTCCCCAGTGATTTATGCCCCGAAGAAAGTTTTCATTTTATCCAATAGTTTCAGCAAACCTCATCAATCCAGGTTAAACATTTAACACTCCTTTTTTTATATTCCCTAAGGTTAAAGCAGGGATATTTCGGAGCCTCGCCATCATTTTGGGTAAGTGATTATTTTGACATAAGACACAAAAGCTGCTCTGTCGGGAGGGTGGGAACATCATTTGGGGTCGAACAAAGACATTGCTGAAGTGCGACCTCATTATGTGTGTGGTCAAAAACCCCAAAGACATGGGGAAACGGGACCTGATGGTGAGCCTCTTGGCACTCACAGGGACCTGCTCTCAAAGCCAACGCCCTCCTGTGCCCCGAAAGGGCGGGGGTGGGGGGCGGAGTGGGGAGGGGATGCAGAAACTGTATCACCGAGGGAATTCTATAAGAACTGGATAGCCTGCACACACAATCCAGAAGCCAATTATTTTCTTCTTGCTTGTTCACCTTCTCCCCACTTCAGTTCACCAAATATAATCCGGCCAAGGGGTTTTTCCTTTACAGGGGCTATAGGAATCAGGCCAACCCAGGTGAAATTCCATTTTGCTCAACTAGGCACTTTCCCTGATGCTTTCCATTTGCATGTCTCTTCCTCAGTAAAGAGCTGGATCCTGAGTTCTCCCAAAGCCGGTGTCCCTTTGTCTGCCCAGGAAACAAAAATGATTCTTCCCTGCTAGTTCCGAAAGGAGCTAAGCCACTCTTTTTTTTTTTTTCTTTTCCTTTCAGGTTTTCTCTGTATATTACCAAGCTTTTTTTTTTTTCCCCCATCTTCAGGTCTTCCAGCAGAAACAGTGAGGCTCCCGAGCGCGTGACTCCAGAGTGACAATCAGTAACAGATGCATTTGTGCTCGGACAGAATTGGTCTTTAATTGTTGCTTGTAGGAGAAAGGAAAAGCGACTGTGGCCCGCCGTTCTCTGTTGCTGGCAGATAACAAACTCAAGATGAAGCCACATTTACAGGGGAGAAATTGCTTACGCCCACAGAATGAAATTTCAGGCTTTGACAGCTGCTAGGTAAGTAAATGAGAACCATTTTATTCTGGGTAAGTGCAACACAGCACATCTTGAACAATGAGGAGTTGACGGCCCGAGGGTGGTGACACCCAGGTTGGACGCGTTCAGAAGAGGCTCCGAGGAGACGGACTGTGGAACAAGTGGCCAAACAATCGTCCCCTTATCACAGCATGGCTCCTCGCAGTCTTAAGTGGGAGGCACAAGGCCCTTCAAAGGAGAAAATGGCTTCAATTTTCCAATTCGCAGTTCGACAGACAAATACTGCGCACCGACTCAAGGAAAAAACCTGACTGGAAAGCCGGAGGCCCCGGCCGGAATGCAGGAGCCCTTCATCTCATGCCTGGATGCTTTTAACAGCCTCCCAGCTGGTTTTCTGACCTCAATATCCACCCTGCAGCCAGAAAAAATAAAAAAGGGCTTCTCAAAGGCTACCAAGCCCCTGCTGAAAATTCTTCCGCAGCTCCCACCTGCCATCCGAAGTCCTCCTTCTTTCGGCTGACTTACAGGTCTTCCCACACCGACTCTCGTTACCTTCCCAAACTCACTTCTCACCTTGGGCCTCTGGCCTCTACCCCTTTCAGAGGCCGTCCCCTTTTTGGACCGTGCCCCACTCATGCTGCAGACAGCAGGGTGATTGCCCCCTTCCCCAGAAGCCTCCTCTGATGCTCTCAGCCGGGGAAGGTGCCCTTCCCTCTTGGGCTCCCACAGTCCCCACTGCGCCCCAGGACAGCTGCCTCAGACCAAATTGCCTCTTTATTTTTGTCTCTGGCTTTTTCAAGGTTGTGAGCTATAGAAACTCAACTCAAATCAGCTGAAGCTAAAAAGGAATTTACTGGACACTGGGTTAGCTCACAAAATTGAGGGAAACACTGACGGATCAAATTTGAGGAAAGCAGAACCTGGGGACACGCCCAGATCTCCGGATGCTGCATCGGAGCCTTGACCACTGTGAGTCTGTTCCTGCTCCCTGCCTCCGTCTGCCTCAGTCTCTCTCCCCTCTCCTCCATTGATGATATGCTGGCTCTCACCAGAAAAGAGGAATCGTGTCTGCCATGTGGGCTCAGGCTCAAATATTCCTTGGTTCTAATATTAAACATCTGCCGGATGAACACTGATTCCTCCTTCTTGGGTCACATGCTTGCCCTAGACTGGGGATTGCAGCTCTGGTTTAGGAGAGGATAGGAAGATGGCCATCCCATTTATTTCAAGCTCTCAGGTAGAGTGAAGAACATGGAGGAGCACAGAAAATCAGAGTGGGAGCCACATAGAGATCACCTACTATGAAATCAACAACCACAAAAGCTCGGTGGCAAAATATAATAAACATTTAACTTTTATGCAAAATTCTTGCAGATTGGCTAGAGGTTGACTGCTACAGACCAGACAGCTCTGCTTTAAGTGGCAGGTCTGGCTAAATAGTTCTTGTGGTACATTAAACTCAGGCATGTTCTATTAATATGCCTCATTCTAGTGATTGGGCTGAATGAATGGGAAAGCTCTTCTTACAGCAGTCACAGAGGTCCAAGGGAAGAAGTGGAAGCCCATGGTGGATCTTAAGGACCAGGCTCAGACACAGTACATTGAATTCTACACTGTTCTGTTGGCTAAAGCAAATTCTACGGCTGAGCACAAAGTCAAAGGGTGGTGGAGGGTACTGTACCACTAGTGGGAAGGGGCAAAGGGCATGGATACAGGAAGGGGTGAAGACAAGGGGCCAATGATTCCAATTACTACAGGAATGACTTTTCAAAGGAAGGATGAGATAATTCCTGTAAGAAGGAATAGGGGACAAGCAAACAAAGACAATAATGCTCATCACGTTCTCCCTGGTTATGCTGTAACTTTTGTGCATTCAGAAAATGTGGTTATATACCTGTTTCCAGAGGCCCTACTGAACATTGTGCTTGGCACATAGAAGGCAGTCAAAAATTGTATGTTGAATTTAATGTAAGCAATTAATAGGTTACAGAGGACAGACATCTGAACCATCTCTTCTAAAAACGTGAAATCTCATTGAGGAGACTGACGTTCATGTAAATAACTGGTATAAAACAGAAAGAAATACGTGCTCCTTTCATTCAGCCAACACGCTACGGGCACGATGGAGAGGGAGAGATGAATTCCAGCTAGGTAAGTTCAGGACATGTCCTTGGAACGGGTGGGATTGAGCAGAACTTGCAGGGACAGAGGTCACTATGAACATTTACCTCATGCAAGCCATTCAACTAAGTGGAGGCCCGTGATCTCACTCCCCTACTTCGAGAGGGAGGCAGCATTCTCGTGATTTTCCACATGGGGTTTATTAAGTCAAATGTCCAGATTCATCCAGCTAGAAGGATAAGAGTCTGATCTGGACCCAGAATCCTAGTCTGTCATCTTCTCATTGTCTGTGTCTCGCTCAGGGACTGACAGTACAGGTGTATGTAAATGAGAATTGAGTACGTGAGCGAATGTCTGGAGCTCAGTTCTCTGTATTCAAACCTTGGCCAAATGGAGAAGTCAGGAAAAGGCACTGGAGACAAAGGGAACAGTCTTGAGTCCCCCTGTAAGAAGAGAGAGGGCACAACTCGAAAATAGCCAATCGATGTGTGTGACTGGCGTGTCACAGATGCGGAGCACGTGGCATGCCACAAGGCTAGGAAGATAAATAGGGGACAAGCGCAGAGCGAAGGGTGTATGTGTCATTCTGCCTACAGGCAGGTACCTGTGAGGGCCATGGGTGCTACTCAACATATGACCTCACATGTAAAAGTTTATGACGCGTTAAGGCAAAACAGATTGTAGATGCTACATAGTATGTAACAATTTGGAACAAGTGCACCTCACAGTTTGCTTTATCGTCAGCACGCTGATGCAGGAAAGAAGTGCACTGAATGGGAAAAACAGCTGATTTCTTATTCCCCTTAAGCTTTCTGAATGAACAGTGTTTGCCTAGCTGGTCTTCTACCCATACAAGTGTAAAGAAGGCTGGACCTTCTCAAAGACCTCTGACTGGGTAGGTATGGAGACTGCTGAGCTAAATGGTTCTCACAGTTGCTAACCTGTATCCCTCGTCAGCCCACCTCCTGCCTTGCACAGAAAAGAACAGTCTCAGGTGAGGAGGAATGTGGGGCCCCCTGCTGAGAAAGGGGAGTCATCCATGTGTGGGTGTGACAGAGCTGGGGTTCTGATGCTTTAAAGGGAAAAAAAAAAAGAGAGCCGAGGAACTGGTCCCTACCTTAGTTTCTAATTAAGGTGGGTCATGTAGGCCCATCACCATCTAGGCCTTTCTCTTGGAAAGGCAGGAGTTGAGAGTCCAGTTTATAATTCTTAATATAATGCCCCTGCCCAACACAGGGGATAGTTCTTTCATTGTTAGTCTACACACGGCTCTCACCCCTCTCTGTTGGTTAATAAGAAATGACAATAAACAAAGCTTGCTCGAAGAGGGAGAGACAACAGAGAACCACTTAACTGACTTTTAGATAACAGCCAGACAATTTAGCAAGTGTCATTGTAGTCAGGGGGCTCTGCCAGGGGAATATATGTCTAAACAGATGTGTGAATATTTGGGGGTAAGTGATTTTGTTTGAGAGGTTGAGGGGATAGAGGCTAAGTTATATTTTTGTTTATTTCCTTCAGGTAGAACCCATCCAACACCCAACTAAAAAATGAACGTATAGATGTATGTGGTCTAATATGGTAGCCACTACCTACACTGTGGCAATTTAAGTTTATAGTAAATTAATTAAAACTAGGGGCGCCTGGGTGGCTCCTTGGGATAAGTGTCTGCCTTTGGCTCAGGTCATGATCTCAGGGTCCTGGGATGGAGCCCTCTGTCGGGCTCCCTGTTCAGCAGGGAATCTGCTTCTCCCTCTCCCACTGCCTCTCCCCCTGCTTCTGCTTTCTCTCTCTCTAATAAATAAAGTGCTCACTTCCACAGCACATATTTTATTAAATAAATTTTTTAAAAGGAGCTAAATTAAACCAAAAATGTAGCTACTCATCAAGCAGTCACTATACTGGATTGCATAGATACAGAAATTTCTAGAACCACAGATGTTCTAATGGAAAGCACTGGTATATACTACTGGTTGCCATCCTCTCTAGCACTGCCAAACCCCCTAGTTCCAACAAGTTAAAGTCTGGGAAAATTCTTGGCAGATAGCAGAGTCCATCAACACAGGGGCTGCCACACCCAAGAAGCAAATCACCTTTTCTTTTCTAAGATTTTAAAAGGGGCCTTCCCATCAAGGATCCATGCTCTTTTCATGCTGAAAACCTACAGGCCACCCTATGTTGTGGGCTGGCAGAGAAACGCCCCATGGTGAAGTGGAAAATGCCCTGGAATGGGATTCAGGGGACATGGGCTCTCACTTCTGTTCTATGACTAGTTTTGTGCCTTTTGTCCTTAACAGCCTCTTGAACCTCAGTTTCTTTTTTTTTTTTTTTAAAGATTTTATTTATTTATTTCACAGAGAGAGAGAGAGATCGCAAGGAGGCAGAGAGATAGGCAGAGAGAGAGGGGGAAGCAGGCTCCCCACTGAGCAGGGAGCCCGATGTGGGCCTCGATCCCAGGACCCTGAGATCATGACCTGAGCTGAAAGCAGAGGCTTTAACCCACTGAGCCACCCAGGCACCCCTGAGCCTCAGTTTCTGCATCTACAAAATGGAGCTAGCCAAACCAGTCTGTCTGGTTAAGTAAATAGAAAGGTATAACATCCTAATCGAAGATAAAAATTTGTACTTGTGCAGTGACTGCATTGGTAGCATGCATTCAGGAATTATGGCTCTGAGACTGTAGCGTGGACAATGATCCTTCTGGACTAGTTGCTCTCACTGTGGTTCTTCCTCCTCCTCTTTTTATTTTTTTAAAAAGAGGTTTATTTATTTATTTTGGAGAGAGAGAGCGTGAATGGAAGGGGGAGAGGGAGAGAGCATTTTGAGCCGACTACACGCTTAGCCTGGAGCCCAATGGCTGCTCAATCTCATGAGCCTGAGATCATGACCTGAGCCAAAATCAAGAGTTGGATACTTAACTGACTGTGCCACCCCAGAACCCCTCATTCTGGTTCTTCTGTGAGGATTTCTGGGAAGTCTGCCTAGGGGGGAAGGTTGTAGCCTTTGAGCTACTGTTTCTTTGAGGATGTCAGCAGATCTCATCTGTCATCTTGATTCAGTTAAGAAGAAAGATGAATGTGACCTTCCCTCATATTCAACAGAGATCTTCATAGGTCCTTATTGATCACCCAGTGCTCACCAGGACATAAGCATTGCCACACACGTCACACCTGTGGATGGAGCTACCTAGTCCATGTACCTGAAAGGAAAACTTCAACCAAGAGATTTCTGAAGGAGAACACGGTGATTTGTCATAAATGCTATCAACTTCAAAATGTCCCAAATGTACCCCAAAATGGACAACTTAGAAACATCAAACAGAGGTCACTGTGTATTTATTGCCAGGTAACCTGACTATTTTGAGAGATGAAAGGCACTAATCTTTGAGAATCGTTGAGTCTGTGTCTGAACTACCTAGTCTTGATTGCCTATTCCATGAGAATGAAGGATAATCTTCGTCCTCACCCACTCTATGATTTTGGGGTCTTATTTTTTGGACCCAAAGAAATAAGCAATTCACTACTGTATGCCAAAGGAAGATATGATGCTAACATTCCTCAGTGAGAATATAGTTACCTTATGCCTATAGCTTGCTTGTCTTCAAGTTGCTCCAATAAGTATGACCGTGGATCATACAGAGGCTCACCATGTTGGTGGTGGTGGGGGAGTAGGATACAGCTATACTCTGTATTTGGGATGCTCCTTTAGAAGTGAGAGGATATTCACCACAGGGCCATGGTCCTCAAAGTTTAGTTTTATCAGAATCACTTAAAGGGCTTGTTAAAGCTTGAATTGCTTGGCCCCACTCAAAGTTGTTGATTCAGTTGGCTGGGGGGTGGGCCAGGAATAGGGTTTGAGAGTTTGCTATTTTTTTTTTTAAGAATTTGCATTTTTAACAGGTTCCTAGATGCTGCTGCTGCTGCTAGTCCAAAGACTACACTTTAAGAATCAGTACTTTTAAGACTTCTCAAACTTGATCCCAGGTGGACACATGAAAGAGAAAGTGTATTTCCTAAAATGTGTATTTTCTTACATCCGATACCAACGCAAGTGACTTAGACAAATAATGATAATAGTTAGTACTTACATAGTTTTACTGTTCCAGGCACGGTCTAAGTGCTTAAATACACTAGCTCATTTAATTCTCACAAAAGTTGTATAAGAGTTGTATATTTGGCTAGGATTTGGACAAAGGAATTCTGGCACCAGAGGCTAGAACCACTATACCACACTGCCTTTCCCTCCCACTCCCATTCCTTTCCCATCTTTGTCCTCTTCCCTGGGCTGATGAGGACATCTCTTCCTTTAAAAGAGCACCACTGGGAGCCCCCCTAATAGGCTAATAGCTTCAAGACTGTTGGAGGGTCGCCTTGGTCAAGTTTATTTTGAATACCTAGTAATTGTAGGAGAGCACAGTTTCTTGTTTGCCTATACCTCGACATTTCGGGAGTCCCTTTGACTCAATAATTATTTTTCAAAGGATGTAGTAGTACTTGACAAAAAGAAAAATGGAAACGTGAGTGAAGGAAGAGAAATGGTAAACAGGAAAGAGAAAATAATAAAGCAACAGGGAAAAGGGTAAAAATAACCAGATGGAAAGGTCAAGGTAGAGAAAACATGGGAAATAAGGACTCTATAGGAGAAAAAAAAATCCTAAAAATGAAGTGTGCATGACAGAGAAGTTAAACTCTGGGTAGATGTCACACTAAGAAAATAGAAATATAAAATCTAAGAGTAGAACCAGTCAAGAGGAGGGAATGCAGGAAACAAGAAGGGGAAATTGCAGGGGAAGGAGGGGGAATGAAAGATGCCATTAATTGGATTTTGAACTCCAGTTATTATAATTGGGCATTTAAGCTATATCAACATTCTTCTTCATCTTTAGAATATTTTGCAATCTTTGAAAATACAGGAAATGCCATTTGATTTTGTCCCAACTCTGGCCACTCAAGTTCTGGTTGCTTGTTTATTTTTTCTTGAGCAGAAGAAGTTTCACTAAAGGTTGGCATGTGGGATAAATCTTTGAGAGGAAAGAGGGGGAAATAATTCAGTGGGAAGGAAGGATTCATTATGACAAGGGCCGGGTCAGGGAAATGGCCACATAACTGCATTCCTGAGAGGAAAGGCCTGAGGAAAATGAAACCTGCAGGAAGGCTGTTTGCTCTGCCCTGGGATCGAGCTGGGGTCGCTTCAGGGGCCAGTCACAGAGCCTGAGACTCCGAACCTTCTGTTTTAGATTAAGAGCTGGGTTCACTCAAGGGGTACAGTGCGGGGAAGAGCGTGGATGATGTCAGCCCATCTGAAGGCCTGTGTCCTGCATGGAAGCATGTCATCGGTCTGGAACCTCTCTAGAAGGTAGCTGGCCATTCCGTTAAATGGGGCAAAGGATGGTGGGTTGGGGGGGAGGGCAGCCTCCACCTGTTACTCTTACTCGACCCCCTGCCATCAGTCGTCCGGTTCTTTTCTACACACTTCTTTTTTGATGTAATAGGAAACTCCTGAATTTGAAAATGAAATGCTTGCAGAATTGATTATCTCTTCCCCCCAAACTAGCTCCCATCCAGTCTCATGGTTTACATGGTCACTCTTCCCTCATTGTCTTTCAGAAGCTGTCCTCTGGGGATGCATCTCCCTCTTCCCCGAGAGCTCCCCCGATCCTAGAGGAGAGTCATCTGTGAGACTGTATTACTCTACGTCATTGCATCTAGGACAATACTGAGTCTTAGAAAGAGGCATCGTTATTTCACATGCCACTGAGAAAGAAAAAGTCTGCTTATTCAACCACGATACATCATTGGTCACGAGCTTTATCTAACCGTTCGAATGTTAAATGAACACTGTCTTTGAATCTGTGAAATGTGGACTCTCCTCTATTTGACTCTAAGTTCTCTGCAAGTAGCGACTATGCCTTTGTCTCTTATCTCTGAAGTCACCATCAAGGCAGAGAATAGCCTTTTCTATTTCTAAAGCTCCTTTGCTAACAGCTTTAAATTGAGAGAGACTGTGGGGAGAGAGAGAGAGAGAAGCAGGCAGAGAGAGAGAGAGAGAGAGAGAGAGAGAGAGAGAGAGAGAGAGAGTGTGTGTGTGTGTGTGTTTGATTATACATTGGCATAGCACATTGCACCCATTTTGTACTTCAGTTTTCCCGAGAAATTCAGGCACTAGGCAGGGAGTAAATTTTGCAGGTCATAGAGCTGATCAGCTCAGAGACAGCATATGGTATAGTCGCAATCACAGTGCCTGTAGGAGGTAAAAGTAGGACCTAAAGCTTGGTCTACATCTAGCTTTTCTCTATGGTTTCCATGTTCAGGACATTGTGAAAAGTAGATAGATACAGACTGCTCACCTCTCATTCCTGCTCCTGAGCAAAACCCTGCGTTTGAGGAGAGAATGAGGAAAGCCCTCGTGTGCTTGAGCAGGGGGTCCCTTCCTTTAGCTCTGCGGCAGCTCCCTGTCAATGTGTGTCTCTCAGAGCTGATGGGGGGAGCTTGTACACACCAAGACTATCTAAACAGGCCATTAAGTGGTAGTAAAGTAACACATGGGGACGACAGGTCAATAAATCCCCAGCAACTTACGTTGCCTCCAAGGAGCTGGGTGTTGCTGAGTCTTGTTGTGTTTACATAAAATCAATTTTACAAGTGATCTTAAATAATTAGGGAAGACGCCATCATGGGACATTATACATTCCTGGTAATATCTTTGGCATTCGTCTCATTGATCCCTTTTGTTAGATGGTGTGTGTGTGTGTTTCCAAAGTGGCTATCTTCTCTGATGACTTCTTTATGAGATGCTGAAATTTCACCTCGTGAGGAACGGGGACACTCTTTCTTATCAGTATTTTACAGACTAAAGACCCTGAAGTTACCCATTAGTTGAGTCTTCATGAAGCTCAGTTTTGTTTTGTTTTTTTTTAAACCTCAGCTTTTTATGTATTTTCCTTTAATTCTCTAATCCCATGTACTTAAAACATTTGGGGGGTAAATGAATGAGGAAAAGGGGTAGGTACCATCCATACTAAACCCAGAAGATGCAGGAAACAACAACTAGGTTGGGTTTATGACAACAATGAACATTTAGACTCACGTGGGTTTGTCTCTTCATCGTTTAGGCTTCTGGGGGACGCTCATTTTCCCTTTATCAAGTTTAAATAAAATGGATCTTTCATTGACATCAAGCCCCCATCAATGATGCATTGCCCGGGTAGAGGATGGAAGCAAGGCTACCACCGGGGATGACATTTCCTTTAGGGACTCCCGTGCCTGTGATTCACAAGCCAGAGGCATCACATCACTTCAGCTGCTCCCTCAGGTAGAAGACAGCCACTCTGGCTCATGACGGTAGCGCTATAAATCCACATTTACCATGGGATGTCATGGGTTCCATCTGTTCCCTAAAGTGCCTACATAAACCAAGTCTCTGCACGCCATCTGCAAAGTGCCCTCGTGCGTGCATGCTGGAGTCTTGCGCTAATGCAGTGTGGTGATTTTGCAACTTCAAATAAGGCTCATTTTAATTGTCATTGTTAAGATCAAATGCTTTGCAGCTGTCTCTGTGCCACAGATGAAAAGCATTACTTTGATGGCTGATGTGATGAACTCTCACGTTCTATTTTCTCAGCTAAATTCCCACACTTCATTGCCTGTGTCTAGTATGTGCTTAACAAATATTTTAAACTTTTTACATATATATATATATATATGAATGACTAGAAAGAGGTGCCAGGCAGCAATGTGGGGAAACTAGCAGACCCTCAGCTAAAAACGTGGGTTCTGGCTATTGCTTAGCTGCAGAAGAGCCATATGACCTTGGCCGTGTGACTGAACCCTCTGGGCCTCAATTTCCCCCTTTGTAAAATGGGCATGTTGGATTAAGCGACTTAGCTCTGGGTTCCTGCTAGCTCTAAAATTTGGATTTTAAACTTAATGATTTTTCACTCATAGGTAACTCTAATATTGTTTAAATTTTCTTATCCAAGGAACACTCCATATGGAAATTCTGTCCTTCCTTTTCCTTGACAATCCCAGCTGAACCTTTATATAAACCAGCCCAGAGAGTTTAAGTTATCATTAATCACTTATTTTAAATGAAACCGCATACTACAAAGATGACTTAATTAACTCTGGCTGGTAATTTTTATCTGCTTAAGAAACCCTATTTCCTATCACCGTCTTTTAAGTAAAAATAAAAGGCTATTTAAATAAAGAAATATCGAACCTACCCGGTGCCATGCCTAGCACACAAGAATGCTTCTGTTCTGTTAGGATTGTTTATATGACCTCCTCATACACTTATCTGCACATTTCTCCCTCTGTCTGCCTCGGGGAGGACAAAAGCAATACACAGCTCTGAACACTGTTTTGTCCAGTCCCCTTTTCAATATGGTTAGTATTTAGTCTAACAAGAAAAGCAAAGAAGGTACAATTAGACAAGATCCAGGAATACCTGTCCTTTCGGTGCTGAAAAACTCAATTGTGTGGGGCATGTCTGAGCAGAATCTGTCATTAACACAATGTACTATTTGTCCAAACATCTGTAGGTCACATTATTTCTCTATAAGCCAGTGAGAGCAAAAGCAAAACCAAGACGGTTATTAATCACTTACTTAGTATTTCTCAAACAACACTGAAAAAAAAACATGAACATAATGGATTGAAAGAAGATAACACAGAAGAAAAACAAGGCATTTTTCACTATTGTGAAATGAGCCCACCCAGGTCCCACCAGGTCCATGTTTTACACACAGTATATTGGGTAAGCTCTGGGGGCCAGGCGAGGTTGGAAACGGGACCAATGCCTAACTAAGGACAGCCTGGTAGTTCTCATTTCCTCCAGAAGAAAACGAAAGCTCAGATTTGCACGTCTTCAATATTTGTGTTGGAATTGCTTCCACCAGGAAACCCAAATGGATTCAATGAGCCAAACAGTCCTTGGGACAGCCCGATAGCATCAGACACAAGTAGACCCGGGAAGAAAAATTCAAGTGTCCATTAATGCCAAAGAAAAAGAAATAGTGCGGTTTCCCGGCAATCCACAGCTGTCAAGCTGATACAGAATGGTCTAGGTGGGTGCACTTTTACACATCTGTCAGCAAAAGCCTCTTTCCAAATAAAAAAATCTACTGCTCCGGAACAGCAAGTGTATTGTTGGCTTTCCCAGGAGGACTTCAGTTTTAGAGTAAAGTGTGGATTACAAGGTGACATGAAGACACAGTTGTATTCAGGACCCCAGGGACTGGTAATTACTCAGAGACAAAAGTTTCTTTTCCTTTCAGTGTTCTCTACACTCGAGATGACACTTTGATACAAATTAGAAGCGTGTCTGGTTGGACTCTGTGCATCCCGCAAACATCATTGGAGTCCCTACAATGCCCTATGCATCAGGCACTCTGCTGGGTGGTTAACATGGTCATACAGGGAGGTAGGACAGTAATAGTGTGGGGGTACTCAATGTGGCATGAGAAAAATACCATTTTGTGTGGCTGATTCTACACACAGAAGTAATAATAACTTGTCTTTGAGGTTTTCTTAATAAACAGTGCAGTATATTGGACCTACAAAAAAAAAATACACTAAGAGCTAACATTTACAGAGTACTCCCTATGGGTCAGGCATGGTTTTAAGAGCTTTACATGGATTAACTCATTTATTCCTCATTAATCCTGAAGAGGTAGGTGTAACATTATCCCCATTTCACAGATGAGGAAATTGAACTACAGGGAGGTTCAGTAATGTCCCTCCAGACCACAGAGCCAGCAAATGGTTGATAGAAACTTGAATCCTATGAGTCTGGCTTTAGAATCCATGCTTTTAATCATGCGTACTCAGAAAAAAAAAAAAAAGAAAAGATGTGGCTAGAAGATTATAGCTGATCACAAAGAGAACCTCAATTTTGATCATGGTGGATTTGTCTCAGCATACATCTGTTTATGCACAGAGAATTTAGTGGTAAAAAGGATTGTATGGATTCTCTCACCCAATAGGTGATCATCTATTAAATGTTAGATAACAAAATATAGGCCCCCCAAAGGATCTAGGCTTGCCTCCAATGAATGTATTTAACTGATATGTGACAGCCCCTTTTAGTCCTCTTATTCATCAGAACTTTAAAATGGTACTTCTTCAATTCCAACAATTAGTTACAAGAGCCCAAGAACCCAAAAGTAACCAATCACCTTGCCTGACTCAACCATCACCACATCACGGCAGAGCTCCTCTCTAAGGTGGTAACCATTCATATTAAAGCAACGACACCTCATACAGGAAATGTCACAGTTGAGGATTGATGGCTGTGATGTTGCCTACAACACTTACAGTTCTCGAGACATAAAATAGATCATCATTACGAGCCAATTCAGCTCCGACAATAGGGTGGTTGAAATACATCGTTATTATTGCGAAGGTTCTGGCTCACCTACTATGTGTGGGGTCCTGTATTTATTCCCTGGTTTGAAGCTAGTGGTTTTTCAGAGGTGGAATATGCTGATGGAGAATAATTTTCCAGACTTTATTTTCTCCCTGGCAGATCTCTGTAACAGTTTCGGTGCCCAACACCTTTGGAGTAATCATTTTTCATTGTTTTTCGACAACCTGGTTTATTTCCCCGTTCTTTAAGTTCTCAGTAAAGGCTGCTCTCAGCCTGGAAGATAAGCAGTGCTTCCTGCACTAAATAAAAGGTATGGGTTTCAAAAGAGATACTCAGGAAAACACAAGAAACATAATATGATTGTAGAGTCTATTCTCCTTCGTGAGTTTTTCTGGATGCTGTCCTGTAGTTCTTTCCCAGGCAAAGCCAAGGTCAGCACTGCTCCGTATAGTTAAATTTCTGCTAAAGCCATAAACACCTGAAAACAGACAGCTTGTTCACTGTGAAGAGTGCAACCTACTTGTTAGGCTGACCTCATTCATCCCAGAGGGAGTCTGTGGGGGACACCTAATTGTCCTTCTAGATCCCCGCCCTTCTTTCCTCCCGGAAGCTAACCTGTACTCTGGCTTCTGGTTGGAGATTGATTGGCCGGTCAAAGGAGACTGAGGTTGAACTGCCCAGCGCCCCCAGCTCCCTCCTGGGAACAGCAGGTGGGCACCATTCTACCACAAAGGCCCCAGCTCCCTGTTGCTTTCTCCTACCCACTCCGTGACTTGGCCACCGTGCCCTCCCCTCACCCTTCAGGTCTAGGTAGGATGATGAAGCCCCGCTATGGCTAGTACCTGAGTACTTCTTCGTCTCTTGTTGATCTCTCTTAGCCCTACCCACACCTTTATACTTTCCTTAATTAGCCAACCCATTTTCTGTCAGGAAGATACCTGATATGTCCTGTTCTGGAACAAATGATCCTGAGACTTGCTCTTCTGGTCCCAATCCTTGCACCGTGTTTCCCACTGCCCACTGTTTCTTCCCGCATGATCTAACACGTGAACACATTTTCACGTCTGACTACGCTCTTTTAAATGCTGACCAGTCCCCGGCTTCCACATCCAGCTATGTCCACTCAGCCTTCCTACTCTGACCATTCATGGGGCCCATGCTTCTGTTTGTGCCTCTTAGGAAGACATGGGGCTTAGGAAGATTCCAACTCAAATGTGACTTTGTTTGCTAGTGGCTTGAAATATCTAAACATACCTGAAGACTTCATGTCATCCTGAGCCTCCTTCACTGTTTTGGGTGGTTTGGATTTTTGCATATAGAACGGCTTCCCAACCATGTACTCTGCCAAACCATATCTTGCTCTGGCTTCTTATCTGTGAACGATTCTGGTTTCTGGCTCATTTTTTTCCCTGCCTATTAGTGCCCCAACACCTGAGGTGGGGCCTCAAACCAAGACAAAGAAAAGTGGCTTTTCTATCCAGGTATAGTTCAAGTCAGTTCAAGTACCACCAACTCACAAGTTAGAAGGAACTGTGAGAGGTTATGGGGTCCATCCTCTGCTGTGGTAGTAAAAGGGAGCCTGTAGTCCCATCAGAAAAGAATAAAACTCCCAAAATGCAGATCTTAAGATTAGAAGCAATTAGTTCTTTATAGACTGGAATTTATAGTGAAAAATGATTAGAGGAGAAGAAATATTTAGGATCTCTTAACACTAATAGGATTGTGTATTCTCACTTCTGGCAGCTGCTTCTCACTCCTCTTTCTAGCACCCAAAAAGCAACATCTCAAAAGTATAAGGTCTTTCATGTGCCTTCTAATGGCCTTCACTATTTTTCTGGATCCTCCTATTCACTGGGATTGTGCGTTCGTTCGTTCGTTCCTTCCTTCCTCCTTCCCTTTCTCCCTCCCTTCCTTCCATTTTATTTTTATTTCTATATCCAGTGTGGAGCCTGAACCCACAACCCTGAGATCAAGAGTTGCACACTTCACTGACTGAGGCAGTCAGGCAGTCCACCTCTCTCTTGATTTTTTATATTGGCTTTTCCTCTAACAGAACTTTGACCCCAGTCTTTGTCTCCACTCTACTCTTATTCTTTCTCTTCTCATCCTGTCTCTTCCCTCCTTCCCTCTCTCTCAAGAAATCTCATCTTGAGTACGGCTTTCAAAACCATCTCCATGCCAAAGACTCCAGAAGTTATACCTCTAGGCTGACCTCCCTCCTGAACTCCAGACTTGTGTATCTAACAGCCTGTTCAAGTTATTTTCTCCCTTGGATGTGTAATAAGTATCCCAAACACACATATCCATACCAGAACAGGCGAGTTTCCTTCCTACCTGGTGCTCTCCACCCAACCTTGCTCTTCTGTCGCTCTTCTTCATGTCAGTTAAAGATACCACTGGTCAGCCCATTGTTCAGGCCACAAACCTTCTTGATTCTTCTCTTTCTCTTACACTCACACTTCAAAACTGTCAGTAAGTCCTATGATTCCACCTCTAACACATATTCCAAATTCACTTATTTCTCTCTCTGCAATTAGAAACCACCATTTTCCTTTGCTCAGAGCATATTAAGGCTTGAATTGGTCTTTTGGCTTCTACTTTTATCTCCCGTACAAACATTTCTCCTTGGAGTAGTCAGAGTGTGATTTATTTAAGTCACTGGTTCTTATCTGGGGCTGATTTTGTCCCCCAGGGGACATTTGGCAAAGTGTGGAGATATTTTTGGTTGTAACAACTGGGGAGAATGGTTTCTATTGGCATCTAGCAGTTAGAAGCCAGGGATGTAGATAAACCTATGCACAAGATGGCCCCCCAAACAAAGAACTGTCTGTCCCCAAATGTTAACAGTGCCAAGGCTGAGAAACCATAATTCAAATGGAAATAAGACCATGTCATATACCTCTTTAAAATGCTCTGATGGCTTCTGCTTATATTTAAAAATCCATACTTTTAATCATGGCCTCCAAGGCCTTAAATGATGTGGTCCTTCTATGCTTGCTGACTCTTATTATGCAACCCTTTTCCCCATTTGTACTGTCCCTCAAGCAGGCCAGGCTGGTTCCTCAAATTAATGAAGAAGCCGTGAACCTGCAATGTCAGTTGCCCAGATTTTCACAGGGTTCAAGGTCACATGTCAACTCCTTAGCAAGGCCTTCCCTGACCACCCAATCTCAGATACTATCATATTTCTTTTGTCTGTACTTTCTTTCATACCATCATATTTTATTTTATTTTGCATTTATTACTGTTATTTTTTCTGGTTTACATATTGCTTATGTATTGATTATTAGCTCAGGAGAGCTGGGAATATTCTCATGCTTTATCTATAAAGCCAAGGTAAATGCTCTATAAATATTTGTTGAATAAATTAACTTTACGTTTGTACAGTAAGGGCTTCCAGGCTTTCTGTGTCTTGAGTGAACTACTAAAGAACATCTATCTGCAAAAATACTTTTTGCTTCAGGACCAACATTTTCCAAAAACACCTAAGGAGCACCTCTCACAGGACAAGTACTCTTCTCATCTCTAAATGTTTACAATATTTTATTCACTGGTCTTGTAAATTTATCCATTCATTCATTATTTCAATAATCAGCATGTCAGAAACCATGGAAGGTCCTTTGTTCTTCACAACAGACAAAAACATTTCTAGTCCTTGAGAAAGTTCTCAGGCTTGGCTTGCCTGCACCACCTTCCCAGAAATCAGATATGATAATATTACTTCTCCTCATGTGATTTGGCCCATCAGCACTGCCCTGAGCTGGATGGTGTCCCCCACCACATCCCTTCCCCCACCACCAAAAAGGATTTGTCCAAATCCTAACTGGCGAATGACCTTTTTTGGAAAAAGAATGTTTACAGATATAATTAGGAATCCCTAGATGAAATCATCCTGGATTATGCTAAATCCAATGGCTTGTGTCCTTAGAAGAAACACAGAGGGGAGAGACACAAAGGAGGAGAGTGTTCTGGGGGCGTCTAAGTGACTCCGTCAGTTGAGTGTCTGACTCTTGATCTGGGCTCAGGTCACGATATCAGGGTTGTGAGATTGAGCCCTGCATCAGGCTCCCTGCCTGCTGGGGAGTCTGCTTGAGATTCTCTATCCCTCTCCCTCTGACCCTCCCCATGCTTGCACTCTCAAAGAAGTAAAAAAAAAAAAAAATGAGGAGAGGGTTTTGGAAATGGAGGCAGAGATTGGAATCATGTAACTATAAGCCTCAAAATCTGGAAGAGGTAAAAAAGATTCTCTCATAGAACCCCCCCCAGAGGGAGCATGACCCTGCTGAATTTTGGACTTCTGGACTTCACAACTGTGAGAGTATGACTTTCCACTGTTTAAAGCCACCAAGTTTTTGGTCATTCTTAAGGGCAGCCATCAGAAGTGAAGACAAGTACTTGCAACCACATACACCTAGAACCTCAGCTTGTCACTGAGGTTCTCCTGGTTCTGTCCTCTGTTTTTCCAGTCTTATCTCTAGGTTCTGAAACTATTTTCCATATGCTGTCCTTTATCCCAGGCACACGAGCCCTGCTCGAGTCAGACAGAAATATTTACGTTCTCTAAAAACTCCCTCTTTTTTTATGCTTCATCTGGTCCTTTTGCCTGCCCTGTTCTTCCACCTATTTCCCACTCTAGTTTAGCTAGTGAACTCCTACTCATATTTCAAAGCCCAATTTATATTGCCCTGGTTCCTCACTTTCACTTATGGTACTTCTGGAAGCACTTTACTATCATATGGTACTAGTTACTCCCCTATGGATTCTCCAGAGCTTGGAATACATCTCTTTACTCTAACATTGATTTTTATGCTACTATATTTTGAGGATTAAATTTTATTCATTTTAATGATAAAGCATTTCATGAATACAATCACCTTATTTTAAAAGAACATTCTAGATAAAGCTAAAGTATCCCTTTAACTACCCTTACCCAAAACCATTTGTTCTCCCCAGAGATATGGCTTGCATGTTTCTAATCATTTTATCTGTGTACATAAATCTTAGAAAATGTATATTATTATGTTGTGTGTTTTAAAAATTATACAAGATACAAGTTATATGTATGCATGTGTGACTCTGTGTGTGACTGTGTGTGTGTGTGTGTGTGTGTGGTTTTTCAGTTCTCTTGAGATTACCCTGTAGGTGCTTATCAAAATTGGAATAAGCAGAAGATGTGGTATATATATACACAATGGAACACTATGCAGCCATCAAAAACTGAAATCTTGCCATTTGCAACGACGTGGATGGAACTAGAGGGTTCTAACACAGATGAACCTATTAAGCGAAATAAGTCAATTAGAGAAAGACAATTACCATATGATCTCACTGATATGAGGAATTTGAGAAACAAGACAGAGAATTATGGGGGAAGGGAGGGAAAAATGAAACAAGATGAAACCAGAGAGGGAGACAAACCATAAGAGACTCTTACTCTCAGGAAACAAACTGAGGGTTGCTGGGGAGGGGGGAGTTGGGAGGGCTGGGGTGGTTGGGTGATGGGTATTGGGGAGTTGCTATGGTAAGTGCTGTGAATTGTGTAAGAGTGACGAATCACAGATCTGTACCCCTGAAACAAATAATACATTATATGTTAATAAAAAAAAAGAATAAGCAAAAGAAACTGCTATGTAGTTAAAAACATGGAAACTGTTCTCCACCTATTTTCCTCCCCAAATGAAAATAATTCTAATTGGAGATGTCACATATCTAGTCATAAAATGCCATCAGTAGATTGCATGTGTAATTAAATCTATGTTTAAGTAGGACTTTATATGAGCACATAACCATCTCTCCTTCCTCACTTGTATTTATGAAGTAGCACAGGCGGACAGTTGGTTCCTCGGTGAGGAATTATTCACAGGGGCCCCGATCATCTCCCAGAGTTCGCAGGTAAGAAATGGAGGCCAGGGATAGAAGAGGAGTAATGGACCCCACTGGCTGACCCCTGGGCTAGCACCACGTACAATTAGGCAGACTGCATTTAAATTGTAATGAACACACCTGGAAATCTGCTTGCAATTAGAAAGGGATAATGAACTCATCTATCAAGGCCAGGTCTGTACGTCAGCGGCTTAGGCAGCAGGACCAGGAATGCCTAGAGATGATATGGGTTTCCAATGAAAACACATACAATTCCTCATAAGAAGAATGTCGCCTTTTGCATTTGTGTGCAGATATATATTTTGGTCTTTAACTGTATGAAAGAGAGCGTAAGTGTAACTAAACAATGTATTGTAATGAACATCTCTGAAGTTGTCCATGTTTGTGAACATGATACACATCCTAATTATGGCAAATATGAATGATTACCGCTAAATTTTTTCTCACATAAGGTGGTGAGCTATTTATTGCTACTTTGTTGCCTATTGTTCTGTTCAAGGAGTTCTTTAATTTCTCTTAGATGCAAGAGAAAAATTCTCAATTGCCTGGCCTACCAGTTCCCCAATCCTCACATTCCATGCAATGATTAAAAAAGCAAACCAATAAACAAATTTGGGGTTTTTAACAGCTTGCCAGCTTTTCATTTTGACAAGGAAGGAAATTCAGAAAGAAAAACAAGTTATTTACTGCCATCTCATTTCATAAAAGGAACGATTTTTAAGCTCCACCCCCCCCGAAAAGGTCAGAAGGACTTTTCAGAATAAAGCGAAGTCTTTTAGCTTAAAGAAATCAGGTTTATAAAAAAAAAATTAAGTTTACAAAAATACTTTTATATTTTCTTGTTGAACAGAAGAGCATTGAAAACTGGACTGCCTATAAGCCTGTGGTAGGAAACCACCTTTCCAGCTTGGCTGCTTTCATATTCCTTTGAATATTCTGAAATTCTCTTATGAAAGCCAATATGGCCACTGTTTCACTGGGCTAGGGGGTTGATGCAATTCCACCAGGATTTATTGAGGCCCTACTATGCACTCAGCCCTCAGGTATGTGCTTTGCCAAAGGACACTAAAGCAGAAATGCCATCCTATAAGTTAAGATGTGTTCACTACTGTGCTCCCTTTTTTCCATTTCAGCCAGGCAAGTTTTTGACAAAAACCAGAATATGGGGAGAAAATTCTTATGAAAGTGTGATGGATGCCATTAGGCTGGGTGTCGAAAGAGAATGCACAAATGCTACCATAGCTCAAAACTTCCCACCAAAATGATGCCCATGCCAATGTTGGAAACACAATTTTCAAGTACACATTAATAAACAAGTCTACTTTCTGCTTTTCCTGGAGGTTATCCTGACTTGAGGGAATGCTGGAGAGTCTTTTTAGAATTCTAGTTTCATGGTTCAGACTGACAAGAAGATAATGATGAAGTATGAACTCTTTCCTGGCATAAAGAGTACCAGACAGGCTGCCTATTTAGGGTCATCCCCTCCTTCCCCTCTCTCAATCATTTTTTTTTTTTAATGACATTCTGTTGCTAAAATCCTGAGGGTTCTACCGCAGAGAAGGCAAAAATGGCTAAGTTTGGACCTAACTATGTGCTCACCACTCTGGGAGCAGTCTATTCACTTCATGAGTAAACTCAGGCCTGTGAACTATTCCAGATGTGAGGCTAATATCTGGGAAATGCTCTTCCCCAAGACCCTTGAAATAACCCATTTTCTCTGTCCCACAGTGAGTTCAATGGCAGAAATCCAGGACATGCAGACAATATAACAAACAATTCTCAATAGAGATTAATAAGAACAAGGCCCCTCGCAAAGGTGAACTGAAAAGAGTGGTTGACAGGTGTTTAGGAACCATAAGCTATAAGTAATTTGTGCCCTGTAGATTATTTCATTTATTTAGTGACCTCCTCCCCTGCCCCTCACTCATTTTTAAAGATCTGTTTCCAACAGTTTTCCAGGAATCGAGTACTGTCTGTGTAGATTCTACAGCTCCTCAAAACTCAAGTTGTTTCTGTTAAGCTGATCATTTGCTTCACACAATTAGAACTTAATTGCATTTTTGTGTAGGTACTGAATTAATGGTGACTTTAGTAGTGTCTCATAGGAAAATGTCCATGAAAAGTAATCTGCCCTACACTCTCTATAGGATGTTTACATTTCTAAGAGTGTGGTATTTAAAAAAAAAATGGCCACACTAAGAATGAGTTCTTGCCATGTTCTATGTCCATTCTATGATAATATGGATGAAACTACTAAGTGAAATAAGTCAGACAGAGAAAGAAAAATACCGTATGATTTCACAGACATGTGGCATCTAAAAAACAAAACAACAAATAAACAAAAAGCAGAAACAGACCCATAAATGCAGAGAACAAACTGATGACTGCCAGAGGGGAGTAGGGGAAAGGGGACCGGCAAAATGGGTAAAGGGAAATGGGAGGTACAGGTTTCTAGCTGTGGAATGAATAAGTCACAGAGATGAAGATACAATACAGGGAATATAGTCAAGGGCACCGTAACAGCATTGCATGATTACAGGTGGGAGCTACACTTGTGGGGAGCAGCGCATAATGTTCAGACTTGGTGAATCACTATGTTGTAGGCCTGCAACCAACGTAATGTTGTGAGTCAACTATACTTCAATTGAAAAGTAAATAAATGAAATTTTTTATTTCACTATGTTGTAGGCCTGCAACCAACGTAATGTTGTGAGTCAACTATACTTCAATTGAAAAGTAAATAAATGAAATTTTTTATTTTATTTATTTATTTATTTATTTATTTATTTAAAAGATTTTATTTATTTCTTTCACAGAGGGAGAGAGATCACAAGGAGGCAGAGAGGCAGGCAGAGAGAGAGAGGGGCAAGCAGGCTCCCCGCCGAGCAGGAAGCCCGATGCGGGCCTCGATCCCAGGACCCTGAGATCATGACCTGAGCCGAAAGCAGAGGCTTTAACCCACTGAGCCACCCAGGCGCCCAATAAATGAAATTTTTTAAGTGGGCAAACTTTTTTGGGACACTTTTCCTATAGAAAGGTGGGGTCTCTGTTCCCGCTCTTTGAATGGAGGCATGCTGTGGATATTTCAGTATGGCAGAAGTGTTGCCATGTGATTTCCAAGGTTAGGTCATAAAAAGTTGTGCTATTTCTACCTTGTTCATTGGAGAGGCCACATACCAAATTTGATTACCCTGAGGCCTCCATGCTATGAGGAAGCCCAAAATACTTGGAAAGTGAGGCATATTGGGCAAGATTACCAGGCATTGCTCCACAATCCCAGTCCTCAAGTCACTGTATCCCAGCTTATACACATGTAAGTGAGTAATCCTCTATGTTATTACAACATCCAGCCTTCCAGTCAATCCTAGTCTCCAGGTATTTTCAGCAGAGTCTAGACATTGTGGAGTAGAGATAAGCCATCTTGGTTGTGCTTTGTCCAAATGCTTAACTCAGAATCTATGAGCAGAATAAATGGTTGCTTTAGAACACCAAGCTGTGTATAGTTTGTTGCTTTATGCCACTAAGTTTTGGGTGGTTTGTAACCCAGCAGTTGTAACTGAAACATAGGACATCCTTTCAGTTTGAGGAGATAGAAAGCAGAGATGGCTTATTTAGACTTTTTTTTTTTTTTTTTTTTTTAAACAGAGGACCTACAGAGCCTAGAAGCATAGATGCCTCATTTTACATATCCTCCCATTCAGAGGGATTTTTAGGGCCTTTGGGTGATGGGAAACTTCCTTCAGATATCCTCCAAATAACAATCAAAACACAGCAGGAGATGGGCAATATCAAATTGAAAACTTAGTTCTTAATGAATCAAATGACAGTGATAATAATTGGATACCCGGAGAATGACAGGACTGAGATATATTCCAGAAGTGTAATGAAAGCTGATAACTAAAATAGTTTTAATAGGGGCACAGATGCATTTTAATTATCAAAATGATAAAGTACTTATCTATACCTTCTATAAAAAGAGCAGGCTTGTAAAAAGTCTTTCAGAAATTCTATTAATTTCAGTTGCATAAAGGCAAATGGTGCAGTTCCACACTGAGTCAGAGGTGACTACAGGGCAAGATTACCAGGCATTGCTCCTCAAGACTCCCTTCTCACTTTCTACATCAGATAGCAAAACCCTTACTCTGGCATTCTAGGCCCTATAACCCAAACTTATTTTCCATTAGTCTCCTACTTTACTACCCACTCAAGCCAAATGGTTCCTGCTGAGCCTCTAACATCTCTGAGCCTCTGTGCATGTTGTTCTTTCTGCCTAGGACACTGGTCCTTCATCTTGGGTTGAAGGATGAGTCCCAGGGTGTGTGCAAGTTTCCTGGAATTGAATGCAAATTTTCATGTAAATTTGCATATGTGCATCATTCTGGGAAGGAGGTATATTAAGACTGACCAGATTTACAAAGGGGACTGTTTAAAAACCACTCTTTTTTTTTTTTTTAAACAAAATAACCCTAGTTCCCCCATGAATACACTTGCTCACTTATTGACAATTGTTTATCTAGTGCCTGTTATGTGCTTGGCATTGTTCCAGGCACTTGGGATATAGCAATGAACAAAACAAACAAGGATCCTATCCTCTTGGAACTTATATTCTAGCAGAAGGATATAGAAAATAGATCGCATAATAAACAGACAAATGAAAAACAGATATATAAATTATAGAGTATGCCAAAATTTAAGCCTTATGGAGAAAAAAGAGAGCCTATAAGGAGAATCAGAAGGGCTGGTGGGGAGGAATTCAATTTTAAATAAAATGTTCCAAATAGGTCCTATTAAGATGACATTTAAGTGAAGCATTACAAATGGCTAACGAGTGATGTATATGGGTAGCTGGAAGAAAAGCACTCAAGATTGGGGGGGGGAACCCAGGGCAGAGGCCCTGACATGGGAGTCCACCTTGCATGTAAGAGAAACAGCAAGAAGGCAATCTGGCTAAAGCAAAGTCAGGGAAGGAGAGAAGAGTAGGAGATGAGGCTACGAGGCACCGTCAATCATATACAACTTTGAGAGAAATGGGGAGCACAGGAGGATTCTGGGAAATGAATGATGGGATCTGCTCTGTGCATAAGTCAGATGTAGTGTGAGGGAGAAAGAAAGGGGACAAGAATGATGCCAAGGTCTGCAGCCTGAACAACTGGAAGGATGGTTGCCATCAATCAAGACAGGGAAGCCTGTAGGGGAGCACTTTTTGAGGGGCAAGGTTGGGAATTGTGCTTTGGATATGCTAAATTAGATATCCAAGTGGGGATGTCTAGTTGGCAGCTGAATGAGTCAGAAATTCCAGGGGAAGTTTCAGCTGGGGATAAATGCTTGGGAGCCATCAATTATAAATGTTAAGGGGAGCCATCCCCAGTGACCTACAACCCTGCTCTGATCCTCTAACATTTTGCTATACTTCCCTAGTGAAAATTTTTACGTTTTTCTTTGTACTATAGTTTTCTATACACTTTTCTCATTTGCCTTACTGGAAAATAAAGCCCTCAAATTGTGTTCATCCAGCTTTCTATCCCTTGTTTTGCCTCCAAAAAACATTGGTTTAAACTCCTCTCGATTAGGCTTTCATATTTCAACTGCCAAGGCCTTGTACATGGATTGAAAGTAATAACTTTGTTTTCTTTTCTTCTTACTCAACATTTGCCTTAAAATTCATGCTGTTTTCATTTTCTCTTTAATGCAAATCATTAGCAAACCAATTTTCTCTTTTAAAAAGAGACTATTTAGAAAAAAACAAATACTAAGAATATTTGTTGTAAATAAAATGCAAAATATGTCAGAAGGCAAAATGCAAACTTAAAAAAAAAATTCTCCTTTTAGAGTTTCTCTGAAAATTGGCTTTTGTATTCTGCTTTCACTTAGCTGGGTTTAATTAGTGGCTCGGTGGGTCTCAAGTTTCTTATCCAAAAGATAAAGAAACTTGGCTAGAAGATTCTAAAATTCTACAAATACTTCTTTTCAAAAAACCCAGAATGGCTCTATTAAATCACTCAAATTGCTGGCAATACACCATTTACTCTGCTTAAAATTATATGTGATCAGCATAAATATCAGTAAGAACTAGATCTTGCAGTCTGTAATCTTTACCACAAGTCCTTTCTATTAACTTGCAAATAGAGAATACATATTTTTTTTTAAATAAAGGGAAATTCCTAAGAATGCTATTGGGCATTTTCTGTGTAAGGATTAAAAGGAGTCCTTTTTTCTGAGTTCCTGTTCCATTTTTTTTCTAATTAATAATAGCTAAGTCTATTATAAATGCATCCCATAAAAAATAAACCTAATCACGAGGCAAAGAAAATTATTCTCTGTGTTCTGGCTTGAGTGTATTTCACGAGACTCTAGGATACCATTTGCATCACTAAACTGAATCTTGTGATTCTTACATCAAAACTACTTCAGCTAATTATGAGGTTTTGAAAAGTACTGTGTCCGCATCTTGTTTTGTCTCTTCTGTTCAAGCCTACTAACAGGGGCTTGTATTTAATCATGACACTCACGATTAACTCACCCATGGCTCTGCTTGGAACTGATTTAAGGAAACTACCTGTAGAATAATGATAATTAAAACAAACAGGTCAGGTGAGGCTCAGTGGTTAGAAGTTAACCACAGGTAGAGAAGGGGGACAAAAACAAACAAACAAAAAGCCCTCTAGCCAAAGAAACTCCTGACAAGAGAAGTTGAAGTGGCTTTGATTGAGGCATCTCACTGTGCGACTGAGGGGTTAAATGACAGGAATTCCATCAGATTACCTCAGAGTCTGAAAGCCCTTGGAGCATGGTGGGGAAGCCAGTCAAGGAAAACCTTGCCCTCAGAAGAGACTGACAGGAAAGACAGAAACAACAACAAAACCACCATCACCACAACTGGCTCAGCGGAGGCAGTTGGCCTCTGAGGCCTGCCTGCTCCTGGTAGGAGGCATCCACGCAAGCCCCAGTGTTACCCTTTGGAACCAGACTGATTTAAAAAAAAAATACTTGTGGAGCAGTTAGGTGAGGCAGTATTCTATGAGTTTCACAAATATCTAATTTTCCTGCAAACCTGAGGAGGTAAGCAGTATTAGTATCCCTAGTCTCTAGATGAGGAATGTAGACACAGATGGGTGGGTCTTAAAACTTGCCCCAAGTTGTATAGTTTGTAAGTGGCTGAGCTGGGATTCAAACCTCGACCTTCTGAATCCAGAGTGTGTGCACACGGTCACTATACTATGCTGGAAGGAAATGGAAAAAACATTGCAAACGAATTTATGTGACTCAAAACTCCTATTTTCTCCACTTCATGAAATTCCTAGGGAACATCCTTCATCATTCAACAGTTGAGTAGTAGCAAAGCACAGGCTGTTTTTTAAGTATTAGCACCTCTATGTTCCCTAAGTGTGCACAACTCTGTTACCAATAAATCAAGCCTGGCAAAGGCAAAACAAAATAACCGGGGCATTTAACTCGGAGTAGGCTACTGGGATGCATGGTTTAGTTTACACTGAGTGGCTGAAAGGCAGGCATAGGGGGGAAACTCGCAAGTTTAGCTTCCCGTTCTACAACACATGATGAGAAATAATAATCTGGTTTTCTTGTACCATGGGAAGCTTTTCCATGGCCTATGAGAGTTCCTTTTCTCCTCTGTACTAAATAATAGAAAATAAAATAATTGGTAGCTTACACTTCTGGGTCCAAGAGGATGTTGATACAAGTTTTGGAAATGAGAAGAACAGACCACCCCCAAGAGGAAATTCCAGAGAGGAAAAGCACACTATCAGGGCACACATGATCATAACCCGATTTCGCATCCTTTAAAACCACAGTCTCCTCAAGGATTTTCCTGATTACTGTCTTCAGAAGCATGAAAAAGTTACATGGGATTTTCCTGATTATTGAATACAAAAGCATGAGAAAGTTCCATGAGTCACACGATAGACTTGTCTAATTTGAAGTCTACCACCGGGCAGTTTGGAGGGTTACAATTTTATTACTGCTACACAGCAGTTCTGGGAAAAGGAAAAATATGTTAGTTAGAAGAAATCACATTCTCCAAATAGACCAGAATCTTTCAATCACTCATTCTTAAACTTTTTTTTTTTTCCTGTGGTGGGAATGGGGAGGCTCATGGATCCCTTTGAGAATTTGAGGAAAGCCGGGGAGTACACATGTACTCCCCAGAAAAATGCATGGATATAGGGGCACTTGGGTGGTTCAGTTGATTAAGTGTCTGACTTCAGCTCAGGTCATGATCTTAGGGTCCTGGGATCCAGTCCCACATACAAGAAGCCCCACATGGAACACCTTGATGATCCCCACCACAGATTCCAGGCTCCACAGGGAGTCTGCTTCTCCCTCTCCCTCTGCTCCTCCCTGTGTTCACGCTCTCTCACAAATAAATAAAATCTTAAAAAAAAAAAAAAAAGAAGAAGAAGAAGAATGCATGGGTATAGAGTTATACTGAATTTTATTTCAAACCTCTTAACTCTCTGTCCTTAGAAACCATGTTATATATTCCAGTCCTAATGGAATTCCATGGACAGTTTAAGATGATAACCATGGCACTACTTGAGCAAGGCTTACTGCTGCAACCGGGTCAAAGTCCATTGTTCAAACTGAAGCAATTCTCTGGTCTCCACATAATCACCTGGCCAAAGGAGGAAGTGTAAATGTAGGAAGTATGGAAATACCCAGCTATGGTTGCCCACCTCCAATGTTAAGAGTTATCAGAGAGGTTGGGGCACCTGGATGTCTCAATCGGTTAAGGATCTGACTTTTGGTTTTGGCTCAGGTCATGATTTCATGGGTCATGGGATGGAGCCCCATGTGGTAGCCTCCATGCTCAGCAGGGAGTTGGCTTGAAGACTCTCCTTCTGCCCCTCCTCCCTCCAAAATAAATAAATAAATCTTAAAAAAAAAAGTTATCAGACATGTAAGGAATAACCTTCCTCTGTCAAATAAATAAATAAAATCTTAAAAAAAAATCAGACATGAGCAATGCTAAAGGCAGACTTACTTGCCAAAGGTGAGGAGAGAAGATAAGTGGTTTCATGTTAGCTTCAGGTAGACTTCAGTTATCAGAGGCTTTGAGGCTGATGCCAAACCCAAGAGAATCTGGACTCGTCTTCTCCTACTTTTGGAGAGCCAGACAGATGTTCATATTGGGAAAGATGGGGATTCAGATAGAGGGAGACAGGAAACTGGGATGGTTTCAAAGGAGCTGGGGTTCACATTCTTTTGCTGAGGTCCCACCATGCCTGTGGCCTTGCCTGGGTTTGCTTTCAGGAGCTCAATGGACTGTTTCAATGTACAATTCCAGATTCATGAACTGAAAGCTGTGTCTGGGTAAGTGACAGGGAGCGGTGTTTTCATACAGGGTGCAAATGCTATGGGACACCAATGGTCTCTTATTTGAACTTAAAACTCACAATTGTGTTCAAGCAACTCTAGGCCTAGAGTCTAAAATGCCAGAAAACCCTGATGTGCAGCTTTAGCATGCTTGAAGAATTTGGGTAAGGTGAATGTAATCAGAAACAACACATTAATGCTTCTAAAAATCAGTCTTAGCTAGATGCCCTCCCCTTGCAACCGTACGAGGCTGAGGCTCCCACGGAAAGAGTTGGCACCCTCCAGTAGCACAAGCAGAGCAGGAACGGTGGTGTGCTGGGGGGCGGGACAAGGAAAACCAAGAAGATGAGGAGGGAAATAACCAGGACACAATCCAAAGGAAACATTTAAAATGCTTTTTTAAAGCAATTTCTTAGCCTCGTTAGAAGACACACATACGCTCTGGGGTGGGTAAAACGGTCGAAAACCACAGCCCCGAGGACCACTGGTACACGGCCAAGATGAACAGGTTTCCGATAAAGACTGTTTAAGGGGTAAGACATAGACTAGGCTTTCCAATGAGAGTCCCCACAAATGAAAGGCATAGGTGACCTGTAAGCAAATCAGATGCAAGCACATCAAATTCATTAAGGAAATCTGATTTGTTTTCCTGTGATCGATAAACAATCGAAAGAGCAAATGGACGGGGGGAATAAGCACAAACAAGGATTCTAAGCAACAGCACCAACTTCTCAAGGGGAAAGAGAAAACAAGCAATGAAAGAAAACATACAGGTTGATAGAAAGCAGAAAAGAGAGAAAGAAAGGAAGAAAGAGAAGCCCTCCCTGTGTCCCCGTGGAAGGCAGAACATAATGAAAAACTATCTGTTTAAGCCTCTTTTTAGGGATGAATAGCCAATGCTCACTAACCAGTTTTAGGAGGATGAGGATATCCCAGGTTTAATCGGAAATAATATAGCATTGCACCAGCAGCTCTTCCTTAAAACTCAGGTGGTAGATAAAGCGGAGTTCATGTTTCTCTCACCTCTGTATTTGGAAACAGGAGCACAAAGCCTAATTGGCCAAATAAAGGAGCTGTAGGCTCCACAGAAAACCCTCTAAACCCATGATTGATGTCCGCTGACACCTCTGAACAATGACACCATGGGAACTGGCAGAGGGTACACAACACACGCAGCAAGGAGGTGCACAGCGCACGCCCTGGCGAGGAGGCACAGACCCTAGCCACAGCCTCCGCATTAGAACGACTTCTTATGGGCTTGTCTTTTCTGCCGCACAGACATATTCTCAAATACCATGTTTCTAGATTCATTCATTCGGTAAATATTTTTGCAGAGCCTTCTCCATGCCAGGCAATGTTGTGGGTGCTGGCTCCCCACCCCGGGCGAGGGATTTTACGTCCAATTAACCTTCATATAGGGGGATACAGATGATAACCAAGTAAAGACAACTTGATAAAGCGTTAGGTGGAGGTGAGTGTTATGAAGGATAAAACGACAATGGGGTAAGCAAGGGAGTAACTAGAGGGATGTGCTGGCAGAAGTGAAACAGAGATGCCTGTTCAACAGATACACGTCCTCGTGCTTTGAAAACTCTCTGGCAGATGAAGTCAAAGCCTCTTTTCTCTCTGGGAGGCACTAAGTCCACCCTGAGGTTGATGCCCTGCTCCCGTTGATGTGGAACAGCCTGGATGTGGAACGGAAGGCAAAGACTCTCAAGGATTAGGGAGTAGAAAATCTAGTCATTGTGAGTGTGGTAGACTGTCGCTTTGGTGGCCCCAATCCCCCAAGGCTTCCTGGTGTTTAAGCCCTGAGTAGACTGTCCTCTTGAGTTTGAGCTGGCTCTGGGATCCCTTGAACCAACAGAACCAGGCAGCACGGGGCCAGTTCCTGGCTTAATCCTTAGGAAGGTCTGGTTGTTGCTGCTTTTGCAGACTGGGCCTTGTAAGAAGCCCTATTACTCTGCTGTCAGAAGCCCAGCCTTGCCATATGGTGAGACCACAGAGGAAAATCCACCTCCCCCTGCCAACAGCCCTGACACCAACTTGTCAATGGAGGGGAGTGACGTCAACTTGGAAGTAGATGGTCATGGGTCATTCAAGTCACCCTAGCTGACCCCAAGGGGAGCAGAGATGAGCTATTCCCCTGAGAACCACACCACATGCAGAACCACGAGCAAAGTAGTAAAAGGGTTGTTGGTTTCAGCCACTGGATTTGGGGGGGTAGTTTTGTTATTCAACAATGATTAACTGAAACAAGGATCTTCAGTTTCAGGCATTAAACATAATAACTTTCTATGTACAATTTGACTTGGAAAAAAATTTTGAGGGGAGGTTTAGGGTTTTCTTGATTTTGCAGCCTATGCCTTTGATTTTAAAGTATCTCATTTGAGGACATGAATGGCTGGATCTCAAATATGGGAAAAAATATGTTCTGACTTAAGGCTTAAAAATAGAGTTGTCTGCTGTTAGGAAGACAAGAATACGTTTCTGCTGACCTATTCATCTCATGCGGGCCAAACTCACGTCCTGCCATAATTCTGTAGGTAGGAAACTGAACTGGAATTGACCTCAGTTAGCATTTCCCAACTCAAGTGACAATACCCCACCCTGGAATTCCTGACAACACTATCAACCTCATACAGCAGCCACTTTCTGGCCATCCTCCGAAAGTGCTAGCAATAAGGTCTTGTCCAAACGGGACAAATCTGCCTGCCTTTATGCAAAGGAAAAGGAAAAGCAAAGCAATTAATTCACCCTAGGGAAACATGCTGAGGCCATGAATTCACCAGGTAGTGCAAACTGTCAGCTGCATTCACAGGGAGGATGCGCCATCCTTCCCTTGTACTCTGGGCCCTTTCCGCCTTCACTGTGGGGGAAGGGCAAAGGATGAGATGCAGTGTATGGTAGGGAAATGTGGGACATGAACGGGTAAACCAAAATGTAATGGGAACATTTCTTCTTGATAGCATTGATCTTAACACATTTGTAAATATATATATCAAAGACCTGGGATAGGATACAACCCAGGGGTCTTCAAGGTGATCTATTACAGTGGTTCTCAAAGTACAGTCCTAAGACCTGCGGCATCAGCAACACCTGGGAATTTGTTACAACTGCAAATTCTTGGGTCTTGCCCCAGATCAAATTAATCTGAAACTCTGGGAGTGGGGCCAGGCGATGTATATTTTAACAAGACTTCTTCCAGTTGCTTTTGATGCACACTCAAGCTTGGGAACCACTGGTGTACTGAAATCCAGAAAGAAAAAATTAGAACCTCTATGTATATTAATGCGTAATTTGAAAAGGAAAAACCTTAAGCTTTACTAACACTTAAGTGCAACTGACTCTGCTGTTCTGATTTAACCCTTAAGTCTTATAGCCTATGTGGTATGAAATTTCCACAACCCAAAGAATTTAAGGTTATTATCCCTACTTGTTCATTTGCTTTCAGCTTATTTTAAAGTATCACTCTTTACTTAGGCCCCTTGGTGGATTTACAAATTATATTACCTGATTTTAATTTCACTAACCTGTCTCAGATGGCCACGTGGCTTCGAGGATTCCTGCAAAGAGACCGCCAAGCGGAAGCAAATTTTAAAAATGGGCAGAGTTGACACTTTTACAATGTGCTCACACTTACCAGCTATGATATTGTCCCCACCATAAATATTATTAAAATAATATTTTAGCGAGTACCAAAATTTTAATTTAAATTAATATAATGAAACTATTTAAGATATTATGTACTTTGCCTATATCTCCTAATATATACATTATTAGGCAATATAAAGATATATTAATACAGGAGCATATTTGTATATTCCTGTACATATTTTGGGGACTCCGCCTCAAATACCTTGTTTTTTTTTATTTTTAAGATTTTATTTATTTGTTTTAAAAGATTTGTTTATTTATTTATTTATTTATTTGAGAGAGAGAGAGAGAGAGAGAGAGAGAGAGAGAGAGAGAAAGTGAGCACACAGAGGCAGAGGGAGAGGGAGAAGGAGACTCCCTGTAGAACAGGGAGCTCGTGATGCGAGGCTCGATCCCAGGACCCTGGGATCATGACCTGAGCTGAAGGCAGACTCTTAACTGACTGAGCCACCCAGGCGCCCCTAAGATTTTATTTTTAAGCAATCTTTACACCCTGTGTGGGACTCAAACTCACAGCCCTGAAATCAAGAGTAGCACCCTTCACCAACTGAGCCAGCCAGGAACCTCTCAAATAGTTTTTATGGAGAGGGTGTACTGATGTGCTCTGTTGTGCTCTTTTAAATCGTATTACTTGGTAACATCTGGACAGGTACACACAATCAGTTCTGGGGATTCTATAGGCATGTTGCATTTTTTTATCCAAGATAAGGGGAAGATATCTACTAGACTGGGAATGTGACATATGGGTATCTGCATGTAACATACAGATATGAAATATTAAAGATGGTTAAATTTAGCGGAATCAATGCCATCAAAATTAGCAGAAATCGTTACATAGAAATAGTCCCAGTTAAGATTTAAGATGTTTTATAAATAAGACTTGATACTGCTTTTCTCTATTGCAGATCAGTACTTGATCAACCCTATCCGATAGATGAAGAAACTGAGGATCCAAGAAGTTACACACATTTATCAGAAAGTCTAAGGGAAACGGACCTTGAAAACAATACGTGGAATGAAATAAGCTAAAGACAAATACCGTATGCTCTCACTTGCATGGGGAGTCTTAACAAACAAATAAAAGCCCAACTCACAGATACAGAGAACACATTGGTGGCTACCAGAGGCAGGGGAGGAAGTAGACGAAATGGGTGAAGGTGGTTAAGAGGTACGAATCCCCAGTTATAAATAAGTCCTGGGAGGCAATGAATAGTTAATAATACTCTATTTGAAAGTTGCTAAGAGAGTAGATCTTAAAAGTTCTCATCATAAGAAAAAAAAATTTGTAGCTATGTGTGATCAATGGTATAGCTAGACTTACCATGGCAATGATTTTGCATTATAAACATAAATTGAATCATTATATTGTACCTGAAACTAATACAGTGTTATCTGCCAATTACGTCTTGATTAAAAAAATCTAGAAAGATTTAAGCTCTGGAACATCTGTTGGATCCCACAAACTGTTGTTATCAGGCGACTGCCTAAATGTGGTCTTTCAGCTATGATTTCCCATGAAGATCGTGACAGAAGATATAGGCGGCCCATACAAGATTGGAACTAGGTCGGAGACTTGTGGTAATCAGGGAACCTACATGCATTCTGGGACAACAGGGCCAAGAGCGCCCTCACAGACTAGTTGACAGGAAGACCAAAGGAGGCCTACCTTGCTGGAGAAGAGTCTCGTGCGGCATCACCAGTGCTATCAATGGGATTTGCCCTGTGTCTTGCAGGCAAGGGATGAACACATGTGAGTGACTGTAGTCATCATTGTATTAACCATTTCACAACATCATACAGATTCCCTTCCTCAGAAAATACAAATCCTGGAAACTGGTGTGGGTTTAAAGAGCACAGGCTTCCAGGCCTTCTGCTGATTTTACAAGATGTCTAAACATGCTGCAGGTTTCCGTTCCTACCCTATCTTCCTCTGCTTTGAGGCCGCTTACGTGGACTCCCTTGTCACTGTGTTTGGGAAAACAGGTTTAAGTGAAGGGAATTTTATAAACAAAAATTAGATTTTTAAATGAAGTTTTTATTCTAAGTGTGTCTTTAGACAATAATCTTTGTTACTTTTCATTGGTAACTTTTTTTAGTATCATTTTCAGGTGAGTGGTGATGACGGCCTTTAGACAAGACAGGTACTCCATAGATGAGCCAACTCTACCTCTTCACAGGGTTAAGATCCCTGGTCACGTCTGCCACTTGGGAGTGGGGGAGGGAGTCCCATCATCCTTCACTTATATTACTGAGCTTACATTCCACATTTCATCATTTCAGAATTTTCCTGCCTATGCTTTAGACTCCCTTGTACCTTGATAATTTCATGAGATCCAAACTGCATGCATTTGGCCATGGACATAGCCAACTGTCCAATTTCCCATGCTGTGCACCCAGGCAGCCAAGCTCTCTGGGGAGAAATCCATGGTACCTTCCCAGTGTTGGCTTTACCACCTGGTAACCTGCCATGTTTTCCTGGTCAACCTGCTCTTTCACAATCAACAACCACAGTTTCAAATGTTCCTCCCTGTCCTCAAACCTTGTATCCCCAAGGCTTTCTCTTCACAAAAGTCATAACAACTTGTACCTCTTTGGAAGATTACTAATAAACCATTCTCACACCAACTTGACTCAAACCACAGGAGGGCAGAGTTGACATCATCTTTGCTCACCAGGGTCTCCTTCTGGAGACCTGGCATGGGCTAGGTGCTCTCTAGTATGCATCTGAATATTGAGTGCTGACTGCTTTCAAACCTTGACCCTTGGGCCATGTCCCCTCCCAAATGCCAGCAAGCCCTGCAGGGGGCCTCAAATAGCTTTGTCCAAACAGCTGTGTCAAAACATCCTGTGTTGATGGAGGCTGCAATCAGTCACTTCAAGCTTCCTGATTAATTGGTGAGGGACAGCTAGGGCACATTCTGCAGTGGCTGCAGAGTTTAAAAGTGGTGTCCCATGTAAGCCATGGGATGAAGTTTCTAAGGGCAATGTTGTCACGGACAGTAAGCTTCTCCGAGACATACAGGAAATGGGAAGTAGAAATAAAAAGCAACAAATTCAGTACTAATGCTAATTCATTTAGCCATCAATTTTTAACCATTTAACCATCTAGTTAATCAATTAGTTTTGTTTGGATTGTGGCTCCTCCCTGAAACCACTTGGGGTTAATGACCAAAAAACAAACAAACAAACAAAACAACCCAAGATAAAACCCTAAAACTTACTGAAAATAAATCAGAAGAATTCTCTTCACTCCCTGTCTCAAGAAAATTTAGATGACCAGGCTAGAGGATGTTGTCCTTGGGGATATTCTAATATGACTAGGGGCATGAGAAAAAGAATTTAGAGACAGAGACAGATTATAAATAAATGAAAAAGGTATGAAATTTTTATCTGAATAAGGACCAGGCTGAGAGACCACAGGGAGAGAGAGAGGCGTCAGCCACCCTGGTTTCAGCCATGCTAGACCAGACCATCCACAACTAACCCAGCAGCTGGCCACAGAGGCATGAACAAACCTAACGAAGACCAGACAAGCCCACCCAGATCAGAAGAACCACTCATCAGAACCCACCCCAAAATCTGGACTTCTAGAATCATGAACAAATTAAATGGTGGGGCTTTTTTTGCAAGCTACAAGTTTTAGAGCTGTTCCTTTTATAGCAAAAGTTAACTGATACAGTTAATTTCACACAGGATCACCTTTTGAGGAACAAATGCTCATTTACTTCAATCTGCAGCTACACAAAAAGACAAAAATCTTATGTAGTTTACCCCAAATCCATTTAAATTTTAATCCCTTGATGGAATTCCATTTAGCTCAATCGTATCTGCCAATCTTAATGGCTCCTGGACATGGGCAGAAAGTTCTATGAATTTCTGCTGAGTGGCCTCAGTTGCCTCTTTTTCATGACAAAGACAACGTCAACAAAATATTCCAGAGGCGAAATTTGACTCTGACAAACAAGCTTTGGTGAGGTCTGTTTGTTTAGGCTTTTTCTGCTCCTGGGGGTATTACTACTATTGGTTTTGGGTTGAGAAAACTTTTCTCTTTGGAAGCTTGAATCAGGGGCTAACCTAGCAAATCAACACCCACAGATATTTTTACAAGGTGGTAAGCCAAACATCCAAACTTCATCGTGTCGGCTTTCCCATATAAAGATGGTCTATGTTTATGAACCAAACAGATAAGCATAAAGGGAAAAGAAAGAAAATGCTTCAAAACGCAAATGTATATTCGAACTTACAAACACAAACATGGCAAATACTTTTCAGCGAGCATGCATGAGAATGACAAACAATTTACACTTAATCTCTCAAAAGCTTTCTACTCTCTCTGGCTCCCACATGTATATAAAAGGTTTAAATGAACAAGAAAAACATGTTGGGATTAGGATTTGATTCCAAAAAGCTTTTATAGTCATATAGAATAACCAGGAGTCACACTAGCTTCAAAAGACATACCAAACAAAAACTGATTTTTACCAAATAGCATTAATACTTGATGGACCAAAGTTGTTTTCACAAAGTATTTACATAATGAAGAGCTTGCCAAGCTGTGTAAATGTTTATGGCTTCTGGGTTCCCATCTTAGAGCTTTCAAATTCAGTCAAAAGGAAAAACCATGTGCTTGTTTACTTGAACTTTAAAGTTCACCACCAAGTATCAAACTCAATACTTCTGAAACACACTGGTAGGCCCACTCCTGACTCAATTTACTACTAGGATGGTGCTCAGTACACATACCATACTACAGTAAGTTATTTCATTTATTTGCTAATTGACCCAACCACTTGCAAGTCTCTCACCCATAGACATTGCTCAGAAGTTAACTGTTCCTGATCTGTTAGTGTGAAAACTTGCCCAAGATTCTCAGAAACTCAGACAAAAATTAATGAATGTAACTTTTTCACAAAGGACCAAGTCTTTCCATTTATGTTATTTGATTCTTAACTAAATCAAAAAGTTCTCCACCAAATTAAACTTCATTTCAAATATGTGTAGGTAAAAGAAGAAATGAAGGATTTTATTATCCCATTATCCTTGAGGTGATCCATTTAGAGAGGTGATCCAAGTTACTCGGAGGAAGTTTCTGGAATATACTGCCAGGTTGTGGATTCTTGGCTTAAAACTTCTGCCAACATCCTTTCTTTGGTCTTCAGGCTAAGCTACGCATTTAGAGACTGTCATGGCAAGAATGAAACTCAAGGGCGCCTGGGTGGCTCAGTGGGTTAATGCCTCAGCCTTCCGCTCAGGTCATTATCTCAGGGTCCTGGGATGGAGGCCCACATCGGGCTCTCTGCTCAGCGGGGAGCCTGCTTCCTCCTCTCTCCTCTCTCTCTGCCTGCCTCTCTGCCTACTTGTGATCTGATCTGTGTGTCAAATAAAAATCTTTAAAAAAAAAAAAAAAGAATGAAACTCAAACTTCTCTTTCATAATGTCTGTGTCTCTCTGTTTGAATTTCCCTGTTCTTTTCATTTAGTCCTTTCTTCCGTACACTCCTTTATTATCCCCATGATGTAAAGCAGCAGTTCCCAAACTTAGCCACAAGTGAGCAAGTGATTGGGTAATCATTATTTCATGATTTTCTTGCCCTGGAACCCTTTTTGGGTTATATAAATAGGATTTTGAACAGTAGCAAACCCCACACTGCTTGGAAAGACATAGCTCCCGCTGGCGTATCAAAGGCAGTAACCGTTAGACTCCATATTTCCTAAAAAATGTGTTTACTCATTTATTTAAAGAACTGGGTTCTGAGGAATATAATTTGGGAAAATTTCCTTTTCAAAATATTCTTTTTTGAATAAATTACTTTCCCTCTTCAGGATTTTCCCTAACACTTCTCTTCAAATGATAGGAACATTTGCTTATGATTAAAAAACAAGAGATGAGAGAAAAAATGAACTCTGTCTCCTCCTCCAGACCTTAATTGTCTCTTCTTTTTAGAGTTACACACTTAAAGACCAAAGGGAAGAAAACTAAGCGTCCCATTGAGAGTACTGACTGAGAATGGTCTAGGCATGGCACTCTCCTGGGACCAGAGAAATTGAGATCAAGAAGACATGGTCCCCATCTCCAAGAGTCTCAGGCTACTAGAGAAAAATAGAAGAGAAGAAGGATGTGGAAGGACTCTGAAGCCTGGATCCACAAAAATTTGTCAGATAGCTGGTTTATCCTAAGGTCTTCCCTTCCATGCCGAATCTTGAAATATGCATCTGAAATTCACATGTAGTCGCCCATTCACAACCAAAAAAAAAAAAAAAAGGCCTGCAAAATGTAAATGGGAAGTCAGCCAGGTACACTCTCTGTCATAAGTATATGATTATTTCCCCTCTTAAACCTCTTTGCTGTACTCACTATACTATAGACCGGACGGACACCTCTGTTCATCTTTCAACACCACAATCTTTATGACCTCAGATTCTTTTATTTACTTCATGCTTTCGAGGAGATTTAAGCCAAGGCCAAACCATAATGGCTACCATCTTTGTTTCTGCTCTTGCATCATTAAAAAGACCATGGAGAAGGATTACTGCCAAGGCAAGAGATCTCTCATCAGGTCAGACTGTGTTTAGCTACAGGTAAGAAAAAAATCTGACTATTGTGGCTTAAACAAAGCTGCGTTACTTTTCTCACCTAACAACAAGTCCCAGGGTAGGCATTGCGCTGTTGGTTCCAATCAGGAGAAAGAAGTCTGGTGCCAGTTTTGCCTCTTCCTTTCGTGAGGAAAGCAAAGGCTCTTCCAGAAAGTCTGTCTTAACACATCTCCCTTTTATCTCACTGACAAGTCCCCTGTCACACAGCTGCAAGAGAGAATGAGAGAGTGAACCTGAATGGGAAGTGTGGGAGCCAGTGAAGAGCCTTTGCCATAAGATCAATCCTCGTTCAACTTCCAAAGATTTTTTTGTCAGGGTTGATATCCCAGTTTCTTTACTGACAAAGAGCTAAATTGCTGAAATACTGCAGTAAGTCTATAAATTAAAAGTGTGTACACAGAGGAGTTTGATTATTCGTTCTCCCTTCCCCTGACACCACAGATAAACTCATCGCTTTCTTGAAGTGAAATAGAGGAGAAATCCAGAATCACCTGATGAAATTTGGGTGATTGCTACAACTACAACTCTACTTAATGGGACTGCCTATTGTGCTTATTTTCTACTACTAGCCATTTGTTGATTTACTCATTTGACACATGTTTACTGAGATTGCACGATGTGCCTGGCATTGTGAGAGATGCTATGATGTGTGGTGGTGAATGAAATACACACTATTTCTTTTTCTGGGAGGCCTGGGGTTTTTTTGTTTGTTTGTTTGTTTGTTTGGGTTTTTTTTTAAAAGATTTTTATTCATTTATTTGACACAGAGAGAGAGATCACAAGAAGGCAGAGAGGCAGACAGAGAGAGAGGAGGAAGCAGGCTCCCTGCTGAGCAGGGAGCCTGATGCGGGGCTCGATCCCAGGACCCTGAGATCATGACCTGAGCCTAAGGCAGAGGCTTTAACCCACTGAGCCACCCAGGTGCCCCTGAGGCTTGGGTTTTAACAGAAGAAACAATATCACAGAAAGTTAGCCTAGGTTTGTCAGGTAAAGCTTTCCCTAAGTATGTTCTAAGCTTTGGCACTACTGACCCTTTGTGCTGGATTTTTTTTGCTGTGATGGGCTGTCCTGTGCATTGTAGGGTATCTAACGTCATCCTTGGCCTCTACCCACTAAACATTAACGGCTCTCCTCTCCCAGTTGTGACAACCAAAAATAGCTCTAGACATCGACAAATATTCTCCACGGCAAGGTTGGGGGCGGGTGGAATTGTCCCCAGCCCAGAACCCACTGATTTAAACAAAGACACAGAGATTTGAAAGGTAAATGGGAGACTCAATCACACCAAAAGGAAGAGGTGAACAATTCGTGTTCACTTCCTGCCAAAGCTCTTCCCTTGATAAAATTTCAAATCCCTCTTGCTTTATTCAAAGAGCATTAAAAAAATTGCTTCTTCTCAAAGCATTTTTGAATACCTTGAAAATTGGTGCTAAATTCCCTCTGTCCATACCCTGAATAAATGGTAAGTCCTATGATCTTTTCCTACTAAATGTTCTGCAAACTACAGCATACCCATGAAGTCTGAAAATGTAATGTTATTTCACTTTTGCACAGATGGAAGACGTTCTTGAGGACATTGTGCATATTCACCTATGTTTCCAGACTTTATGGGTATCCCGTGCAGTTATTTCTTTCTTTCGACTACTCCATTCAGGCATCAAGGATCTGGTTCATGCCAGGCAATGTTTTAGAGGCTACAGGATCAATATGAATAAGGAAAGAGCTGTGATCTCCAAGAACATCTTCTCTTAATTCACTCAGGTACAAAACTAATTGAGTTGTAGAGGCAAACCTTTTGTGTTCAATCCATTAGTTTCTGTTGTCCTCGTTCTTTCAAATGAAAACAGATTGAGAGGCAAGGGCCATGGCTATTTAGTCCACAGTTCAGCACCTCTGCTATTCTAGAGAGAATATCAGCAGAAGACTTGAGGGATGATAATTCTGATATTAAGTGATTAATGACAATGATCTTACACTCACTCAGACAACCTGCAACCAAAGTGGCAATTCAAATAGGCTTGGTTCTTCATAATTATTTGCTGAACCAACTGATACTTAGTTTTCATTTGCTTCACATTTGGTTGATAACCTCTCCAAAGTGAGAACTCTCCTAAAATTTCCCAGGTTCTCTCTTTTTTAAAAAATATTTATTTTTATGTATTTGAGAGAGAGCACGCATGCACAGTGAGGGAGGAGCAAAAGCAAAGGAGGGGAGGGGCAGGGGAGAGAGAATCTCAAGCACACTTCTCACTGAGCGGGAGCCTGACATGGGGCTCGATCTCATGAAGAAAACAAGACTCAAAATAGAAGGATGGTTAAATCTAGGGGTCAAGTAATTGGGAGGTTAAACTTTTATCCCATGGAGGTGAAAGTAACTCACTGAAGGAACTCCCTAAAGGAATGAATATTCCTAATATGGCGCAATGAGGGAACTAGAGCAGTATGTTAAAGTCTGCCCGCAACATACCCCAGGCACTTTTCCTTCCATTGGCCCTTCACAGTCCTTTGGAGTCAGCCTAACCTAATGAGTAGGGAGATCAGCACCCACCCCCTTTACTCTTCTCCAGAGGAAGAAAAAAGTTAGCAGGAATCCGCACTTTAATGTCAATGACGTTTGGTCCCAAGTGTTCGGTCTTGCTTCATATATTCCCTACCGATGGTTAGTAGGCTGAGGTCTTGTTTTCTGTGCAAGAGCCTTTAAGCCTACTCATGACCTCCTGCATGCTTGAAGCCACTGGTCATCTCCACAGTGGGGCTCTCATTAATTTATTTCTGAGAAACTGTCTAAAGCACAGCACAGAAACCGGCCAGAGTTATGTGAGATTCAAGCAGTATTCTGTGGAAACTACTGAGGACAAAGTTCTTTTCCAGAAGACAGACAGGTTGCCAAGCATCGCAATATATGTTATTAGCTGGATCCAGTCCTCAGAACTTCTCTGGAAGTGCAGCGCTGGAGCCTGGAAATATAATACTTATCTATCCCAGCCGTGGCTGCAAATGCAGGAATGGAGAGAGAGAGCGTGCAGGTACTCGTGGGTGTACACGGGTAAAACCAGAACGTCCTTTTTTTCTTTTTTAGAAATGCTCTCAAATCAGGCAGACGGTGTGAGGTTTATTTTGGTAAGGCAAGGCAACCGAAATAGATCCTGGGAGACCTCTCCTTTAGGATGTTTTGAAACCGTTCAGTATTTTCAGATTTCATGAGTTCCATCTCTGTTAAGCTATGCTTGGATTGTTATGAAATCAAGGACATAGAACTTTTAAAGGAAGGTTTCATTGCTCGCAGTGTCAGGCAGGGAGATATTCAAATATTTATCATGTGGAAGGTAATGGGCGCTGCTACTCAGAACAGACCCCAGCTATTTTCTCACAGACCTGTTCCAGAAGGCTCCCTGTTGTGAGGCAATCACCTTTTAGTGGCGGTTTGGGGAAGGTCTAGTGAGGGGTTCTTGTGGGAAAATCCAGGTGACTCCGGTGGGAGGGGGGCCTCAGGGTAATGACTATTTAGCCTGTGGCACACAATAACCAGAACAGATGTATTGCTGCAAACTGCTGAATGTCAGCCGTACTTTTCTGGATGAAATTCAATGAATGACTAGTTGATCGACTTATCCTCTTAGGGATAATCATGTTGTCCTGAGTTGTCCAGAAATCCATAGAAGCTTCTAAGAGTGAGTTCAGTTGGTTGAGTTTTTCCTAAGAACTTTCCTATGGATAAGGGGTTGGTGAAGAACAAGGCAGGCTGACGGCTGCCTTTTGGCCATATGTCAAGGTAACTAGAGAGGGTAAATGACTCTAGCCAAAGCCATCAATAATTGATAGTGGGTAATTCAGTACATATATTCCCAGCCGCCTTTCTACAAAGGTGGCAAAGAGAATGTCTTTCTGTTTTTCTTCACCCATTCAATTTAGACACTAGCCCACCCCCAAAATAGTGCTACACATTCCAATCAGGAAAAACAAACAGTGTGACAATAGCCAGGGGACCTTCAGACCAGAGCATTCCCTTGGTAAACATAGCCTCTAGATCTCTATCTCTAGTTCTCCCATGGGATCGCTCCTACAACAGAGGCCGAATCTCAGAGTTGAGTGGGTTTGGAAATTACAGGTTATGTCATCTTATATGACCATAATATAACAAATAAGCCCAAGAAAACTTTAATGTTTTGGTACTTCCCTTACTTCTGTGTGTTTTGGGGTGCTCAATAATGCTGATTTTATTCATAAAGCCTATGATTCAATGAATGATATACTGTTAATTATTTGTAGAGGTGACTTACAATTTTTAGATCTCATTTTCTTGAGCTTTCAATTATTACCTCTAGGAAAACTCAATTCAATTAAATTAATCCATTTATTCATTTCACAAATATTTATTGAGTATCCACTGCATCATCTACTCCTTTAGGCTCTGGGGATGTAGCAGGGAAGAGGACAGACAAGAAATCTATACTTATGGAAATTACATTCTCGGGGAGAAATCAGATAAATAAATAAGCAAATAAATACTTATAATTTCAGGAAAGAATAAAAACTCTAAAGACAAATTAAGCAGGATAAAGGGTGGCTGGGGACATCGTAGCTATCGTGGTCAGCTACCGAAGGCCTCTGAACAAGACACTGAAAAATGTGACCAGGAAAGAGTGGTAAATATTCAGTAGAAACTTTTTCCAGGCACAGAGGACAATAAGAGCAAAAGCCTTGAGGTGGGAAGGACCCTGATGCATCCAAGTCACATCAAGAAATCCAGTTTCTGGGGTGGAATGAACAAGGTGCAAGTGAAGGAGATGAGATTGATTGTTCCTCTTGCTAAAGCCCCGTGTGAGTCGGCTTTCTGTCAGATTGGGGGAACTTTTCAAATAAAGGCTGTAAGTTCTTTCTGAAGAATGAAATGCTTCCCAAAATAGCTAGAATGGTGGTGATTAGGATCCTGAATTGGAGAATCATGTTCCTAAAAAAATTATTATTATTTTATTTTTATTTTTTATTTTTTTTTCTAAAAAAATTATTTATTACTGTTGGTATAGGGAATGATTTCCCATACAATTCTAGAGTGAAACTGTTCTGATTTTTGCTTTTTTGTGTGTGGGGGACAGTAGGGTGTGGGATGGTGGTGATAGTGGTTGACATAACCAAACTGAATACTAACTACAAAAGAGAACAAAATATGCATTTCCAGTTCCTGCCTCTTCTCATTGAGCACCCAGCTCCAAAGCTCTTTATTTTCACAGTCTCGCTTGTCAACAGTATCCCTTTCCAACAGACTGGGATCTACTGGAGTTTCTCTATCAGAACATAATTTCCATGAGGGCAGGGGGGGTGTTCATCACTGCATCCATGGTGAGTTGCAAATAGTTCCTGAGGATACGCACCTACTCTGCCCAGCTACATTGACTTCCCTGTCATTTCGATTTCCTCCCTGTAAGCCTCACAGCGTAGGACACTACTTGGAGAGAAGCACCACAGGACACTCTGGGGCTCCCAAGGGAGCAATCACACTCTTTCATCCTGAACATAATGTGCCACAGACCATTTCTTGGGAAAACCCTAATTCTCCTGGTGTTGCTCAGCATGTTAACATTTAGGTAATTGGCACTAAACTTAGGAACAGTTCAGTGAAGTTCCAAGTAATGAGAGAGGTGGCCATATTCCAATGGTTCATGTCATTGTTGGGAATTTGGTCTAAGTATCTTTAGTTGGTGGGAGTATCATACTCCTTCCTTCCTTCTCCAAGGCTGGGATATTTATAAGTGCTTGATAACAAAAGAGAAGTGGCCTAGGCACTTTTATTACAGAGAAGTCTAGCAGTTGGTTCTTGCCTGCAAAAGTTTTAAAATCTGAGGGAAATGACAAAAATAAGATACTATTAAACTAAATACTAACTGAATAAAATAAATTTCATTACCAACGTGTACTGAATTCTAAAAGCATCTAACAGGATATTGGAAAATAAGTACTCAAGTATTTATGGAATTAAATTTGTGTTATTTATCTGGGGACTATTACTACTTATTTTTAAATCATATCTATTTTTTTCCTGATAAAATAGTAGACTTCCTAAATAAGAACAAAAAAGAAAAGAAAAGGAATAAGGAAGGAAATAAAAACTATTCATAATCTTTGAACTCAGAATGACCTCTCTTAACATTTTGGTTTATTTCCTTCCAGTTGTTTTTTTTTCCCCCCTTCTTCTTACATAGATAAGATCATATGGAATACATAATTTTCTTTCCCATTTTCCTCCTAAGGTCACAACATGTTTGGCATGTTTTAAAAATCTCTGTTTATTGGTTAAATAATCATCAAATAAATGATTTATTGACTTGACTTCGAAAGTTTATGAATGGTTGTATTACTATATACTCCAACAGAATTTCTATATTTGGATGCATCACACTCTCTATGGTGCTTTCCTCTGGTCTGTTCCCTGGTTGCATCAATGAGAAAATCAGTTCAAGAAAAGAATATAGCAGAGAACATATAGATAAGGACCTCAGAAGCACAGGCTTAGTATTTGCTTGTCTGCCCTTGTAAAAAGTAAACATATGGGATTCTGGCTAGTTGGCTGGGTTATCTCTTCTTCAGCAGGGCTCCTTGCAGGAAGTAAACTCTTAGTGGCCTTTCAGTTGACAGCCAGAAGACGTGGTGAATGCCGTTAGCATTATGCTGGGGTAGAAACCTTAAGAGCCAACTGCCCTGTTGGACTCAGTGGAGCCAAGGGAAGGTAATGAAGTGCCAAACCTGGCCTGACATGCAAAATGTAGGAGACGAGGCCAAGCAAATACACATGGACACGCTGGGTTCCGGAAATCTGTCAAAATGGTAGATTGCTTCTGCAAAGCTCTTTATTTCACAATCAGAGCCCTAACAGTTATCTAACAGTAACTAACAGTTATCTTTATCAGGGAATTATTTTTTTAAAAATCCACAGGCCTGGTTTCCTAAAGCATTTTGGATGGCCTTTTAGCACTGCACTTACCATTTCATGGTATGTGCATTATTAGCTGAGATCCAGTGATAATTGCTGCTTACTGAGCATTTACTATGTGCTAAGTACCAAAGCACTCTCTGTATCCATTCACTTAATCCTCCCAACAAACCTACACAATGGGTTTGTTCTATGACCATTCCCATATAGAGATGAGGAAACAGGCACAGAGGTTGTTTAGAATTGGCTCCCCAGTATGGGTGGAAGCTAGACTCAGAGCTGGTGCTCTTCATTCACTGCACTGATCCCTTATCTTCCTCCCCCTCTATGGCAAACCCCCATGAGGAAGATGGTGGTGTCTCATCATTACACCCTCCTCAATTCACACTGATTTGAAAAAAGAAGGTGACGAACAAATATGGAATGATGGAATCCCATCAACCCATGTTGGATACCCTTCTCTGTGTTTTCTTCTAATTTCTTTGCCAAAATGTATGTTAAACATATTAAAACAACAATGTATGTTAAAAAAATAAAACAGTGATAAAAGAAATATAAAATGTAACACCTCCTTCCCCATATGCTGAACTCCTATCTCTGTCCCTTAAATCTCCTTTAAGCAATTTATTCTGGTGTCCAGACTGCCAAATTCCCTATAATATTTCTTACTCTATCAATTTTATACTTTATATATTGATACTCTTTACGAGACATCAATATCTAGCTTTTACATCATTCTCCTCATTCCATTTTAAGTGTCTATTTATAATGATATATCAGGAATATTTATAACTTTTAATAAAGTTTTGTGAAGTCAACAGTGTTCTTAGGACTATTATTTACTGCAGAGCCAAGTAGTGTACTAGGATTCTTTTTCATTTCTTGTACAAATGAGTTTATAATTGCTTCTTTTTAAAAATTTGCTTAGTTTTCTACATAGCCTTAATTCTCTTTTAAATGCCCCATTATAAGCATTATTTTCCAATAGTCAAATAGACCAGATAATATATCAATTCCTTTTCACTCCCTTTTTGGAGAACTCCTTCCCAAAGTACCTCATTCTCTTGATCCAGCTTGAACCCCTTTCTCTCTAGACTAATGATGCAGTTTGTCATTTGGTACCATATCTTTCCCACTGTCTGGATATTGCTTTATATTTCTGATTTCCTGTGCTGGATACTCTATTTCATGGATCCTTTCTATTTTGGAGATAATTACTTCATTTGGCTAAAGTCAAATCCTGAGGATCACATTAGGAAAGTGTGCAGGGGAAATATTCTGAGACTGTGCATATCTGAAGATGTCTTTATTCTATGCTCTCACTGGATGAAAAGTTTAGACAAGAGTAGAATTCTAGGTTGAAAACCTTTTTGAATCAGAATTATAAAAAAATACTACTTTTATGTTTTTCTCTCTTTTAATGTGTCTGCTAAAAAAATCTGACGTCTTCCTGATTCCAATTACTTTCAGACTTTCCCCCATTTTTTGAATGCTTTCCGAGTTTTCTTTTATGTGTTATTTTGAAATATCTCAGTAGTGTTCTGGGTATGGATCTTTATATTTATTGATTTTTCAATTTCTGTACCTAAGCATTTGTTGTGTCCTTTCAGTCTGAAACTTCATGTCCTTCAGATTTTGGAAACCTTCTTTTTTATTCCCCTCCTACTCACTTGTTCTCTTTTCTCTTTCTGGAGTTCCTAATAGTCAAATATTAAACCTTCTGGGTTGACTTAACTCTTTTTTTGTTTTACCCTCTTATTTTACAATCCCTTTGTCTTTTTATTCTACATTTTTGGAAAATGTCCTGATATTCTCATTTAGCCTACCTATTAAGTATTTTCATTTCTATTGGAGGATGCCGTGACATTCAGATGTCTCAGACTTCCAGGAGAGACCCCAGGGGCTGACAGCAGGAGCTACTGACCCTCTAAGGACATGCTAAAGGATGGTGAGACCACAAATGTAACTACTTTGTTGAAAAAAAGTTGGACTTGCAAGGCTGAAATCAGGAAATCAGGGCATTATTTTTTTAATACCATATAGTCTGCCGACCATATTATCTTGAATATTTTCTTCTTGCCTTGCAAGTAATGTGGACCTCTTCCAGGTATTAAAAATAGTCTCAATTAGGCAGCTGTCTCAGTAGACAATTGGGGACATCTTGCCCATCTAGGGGTCCATTTCAGGATGAATCCATTTCTGCTCCTTTCCATAGTTTCCCCACGTGACCCACAGGAAGCACGAAGATTTGTTCAAGCACTGGTGGGATGGAGAGCGTTCTCACTGCAGCCCTTTCTCCCTATTCTCCTGTTGGGGCAATGAGATACCAATCACTCTATCCTCCCGCATTTTAGGGACACCTGTGGCAACACCTCTGATGTTTCTCTAAAAGTTAATTTCCTTTCCCCCAGTGGAAAATCAGCAACAAAGAGTGCACCATCTCTCTCCAGAGAAATTCTCACTCCTGTCCTTCCTTCATAAATCTCCTCACCTTCTCTCACATACGCTTAAGGTGGGTGATGATAAGGAATGAAAAACCATCTCATGATCTCTTGTGGGGACTAAAAAAGTGATCTGGAATCTGCTGATCCTGAATTTAGCTACAACCGAGACTACAAGAAAATTCGCACTTTACATCTTTTCTCACTTTAAAGATTTTACTTTTATTTCCAAGAGCTCTTCCTTGTTTCTTCTTTTCAGCTTCCTGATCTTTATTAAAATAGCTTCAAATTTATCAGAGACTGCAAATTAGGAATTTTCATTGTTTTTCTTCTGTTTCCTTGATTATCTGTTTTCTACAAGTTCCTCTTTTGTTTGTTTACTTTGGGGCCTCTTCTACATCAGAAGCTTTCCTGATATGCCCAGTGATTCTTGATTATCTGTTGTCATTGAAAAGTAAAGTACTAGTGTCTGATTGGTGTTTTAGAAGGAAGATAAACTTGTGATTGAACTTACCACCTTCAATTGGAAGTTCTCTTGGGCTTTGGGGTTATAAATTAACCTTAATTTTTACATCTTTTCTCCACATTAATCTGTTCTATGGCCATGGATCATTTTTTTTTTCTTCCCCAGTTCTTCCCCTTGGTGTGGCCCTAAAAGTCCAGCATCAAAAGGCGTGACCTTTCATTATCCAGGACAGTATGACTTTTCTGAAGAGTTTCCAAACAAGAGCTTTCTAAGTTATGGGCAAAGTATTTTTATATCAAAATGGGTGAAATACAATACAGCAGCTAAACTTACGGCATCTATTTTTCCATTCCACACATAGGCAAGTTGCAAACAAAAAGCAGAAACAAACCCAACAAACAAACAGCAACAACAACAAAGTCCCTGGGTATTTGAATTGAGTAGATAACCCTTGTAAGTTTACAGTCAGTCCTAGATTATTTTTGTTGAATATGAATGTTCAGTCACAGATGGACAAATTCCTATGTTGGCTAAAAGTACCACATTTTCAGAGTCAAGCTGTGGGAGCTGATTTTCAAAAATGGTCACACTAATCCCAATCCCACCTCATGAGCCCTTTTGCAGTATGACTATGGCATCCCTCCCTGCAGAGACTGTGACTCTAATTCCCCTGACCTTGAATCCGGGCTGGCCCTGTGGCTTGCTCTGGTCCACAGATGTGGTAAAACGGTGCTGTGTGATGGCCAGGTCAAGGTCTCCAAAGATCTCAGGGCTTCTGTTTCTACCCCATGCCTCTCTGTAGCTAGCTCTGGGGACTCTGCTGGACAGAGGCTACATGGAGGACCACTGAAGCACTTCAGGTGACAGAGAGGACCAAGGCCCCAGATGATAAGTGAGTCCTTAGTGCATCTTCACAGATAATTTGTTATACACGGACAACCTCACCTGAAGCAGAGACAAGCTATACCCAGCTGCATCTCGCCTGAATTTCTGATCCACAGAATCATGGTCCATGTTTTAAGCCACTGTGTTTGAGTGTGGTTATGCAACAATCGTAACTGTGACTAACTCACTTTAGGAGAATCACTTAGAGCAGAAAATCATAACTCAGGCAGCATTTGGAGTAGCCTTCCTTCTGTGCCCTGTCAGGGGACGGAACGCATAGCTTTCATCTGATTCTTAAAGGAGTCTTTCTCCCCAAAAGAAGTAAAAACCACTGGTTTATGGGTCATTCAAAGTTAAACCCAGTATCAACAAAGGTTTTCATTTTGTTTATAAAAATAATACATGCTTGTACTATTATAAGAATAAATATATATAATGGAATACTATACAGCCATCAAAAAATGAAATCTTGCCATTTGCAATGATGTGGATGGAGCTAGAGGGTATTATGCTAAGCAAAATAAGTCAATCAGAGAAAGACAATTATCATATGATTTCTCTGATATGAGGAATTTGAGAGGCAGGGTGGGGAGTCATGGGGGGTAGGGAGGGAAAAAATGAAACAAGATGGAACCGGGGAGGGAGATAAATCATAAGAAACCTTTAATCCCAGGAAACAAACTGAGGGTTGCTGGGGGCTGGGAGGGTAGGGATAGGGTGGCTGGGTTATGGACATTGGGGAGGGTTTGTGCTATGGTGAGTGCTGTGAATTGTGTAAGACTGATGATTTACAGACCTGTACCTGTGAAGCAAATAATGCATTATATGTTAATAATAAAAATTTTTTTTAAAAAGATTACAAAATTATACTAAATAAAAGATTATCCCAAAAAGCATGGTAAAAAATTTGGTGTGTATCTTCCCAAAGCACATACATATCATGAATCTATTTAGAGAAATTAAAACCTTATTAATATGTGTATTTATACATGCATGTATCTCTATGTGCATATATATATTCATATATAAATGATTGCTTTGCTCAGTAAAAAAGTCAGATCTTTGAAGTATGTATTGCAAATATCTTATACTAGCTTGTTGTTTGCCTCTTGACTTTTGGTGAGAGCCTAATTTTGTTTTGTAGTCAGATATATCAATGTTTTATTTTATAGCTCTTGCATTTCCTGTCACTCCCAGAAAGGTCCTCCCTTTGTTAGCATAAAGTGCACCTATAATTTCTTTTAGAACTTTGCATATGAACTTCATTTTTTTCCCCTTTATAATCATTTAACCCTCTGTGAGTTATCCGAAGTTTATTTCAGGTGGAAGGAATGAAGTAGAAAGCTTGCTTTATTTCTCCTCCAGCACATGTTAAATACACCAATACACCGTCTGAAAGGCCACCTCATGTATTGACTTTCCCTATGTACTTGGGACCACTCTAGACTCAGTGTTGTTCCACCCACCTTGCTATTCCACACCACTAAATCACTGTTTTAACTGCCCCTGCTTACAATGTAATTTATTACTTGGAAAGAAGGTCTTCTGGCCTTTGTCTCTCTTTAGAAACTTAATTTTCATTTCACTTTGATCATCTTTTCACTTTTCCAGATGAGCTTAAGAAACATTACATCAAGTAGCATCCATCCTCCAACTGCCTGCCTCCAGAAAGTCCTCAAACAACTTTTTTTTTTTTTTTTTTTTTTTTGTCTGGAAGATATCTCACTGAACTCAGAGCTCATTCTGGAGAGAACTTATGACTTTATAAGACTGAACCCTCCGACTCAAGAACGGGGTCTGCCTGTTAAACTGAGGCAGATTACCACACAGATACTAGAACACTTAGAAAAACAGAGCTCCCAAAAAGAAACACAGAGCTCCTTTGATGGGTTTTTACAGCTTATCATTTGAAGGGGGATATAGATTTAAAAAAAAAATACTTTTAAATATCAGTGATGGGCGGATACCTCAGTATTTCCCAGATGAAAGACTCTGTTCTGTAAATCAAAGTATTTTGAAGGGATTAAGTAAAGAACATTTAGGGTTTACCTGGGTTCTTAATAAATGACTCAAGATTGAAAGAAGAAATAGTTGGATGAATTCACTGGGAAAGAAGCCAAATATCACCTCTGGTCAAAAGATGTATGTAAATCCTACATTGTAGGAAAATCTCCTTTAGCACTTTGAAAAACATGTTAATGCCAGTAACTCCACCCATGGACCCATATAAATGGAAGCCTGGATTCTGGATATTACCTTGGCACTAGGAGTAAGACATGAGAATTTAGAAAGAATCAAGTAGACATTTGCCATGATGGACACCCAAAAGCAGCAGGCTGTGGGGGGCGGGGGTAACGCAGTATGAGGAAACAGCAGGAAGGAGAAGCCATGGGAACGCTGGGCAGGGTGTTGCTGCATTGGTAATGCAGGCAGAGCAAGAAGGTCCTTCAGTGGCCAATCTTTAGATTGTGTATTTTGGCCCTGGTAAGCTCCTTTTCTGTAGCCATAATACTGTGGAATAGTTCCCAAAGATGATCAGACAGGGAGGGATTCAAACTGAAGCTGCTGTGAGCACATAGAGAAAACAAGGTCTTAGGGGGCAGTGGTAAGACCTTATGAGCCATTTAAATTTACTACAATATTTTGAGGGAAAACAGTGAAGGTGTGAAGACACAAGAAGACGCCCTAATATGCTTTATGAAAACATCCTGATGATGTTTGATGACAGCATAGAATTTATTATGGAAAAGAATCCTGAGGTTTAGGAACAGAGGATGAGCAGGTCGTAGAGGTTAGGAGACCTCTTGGGGCCAGAAGTATTTCAGCACCCCTAGGCTTGATCTTTTCTAGATTAATGTATCAAGAGATCCAAAAGCAACATTCCTATTAGTAAAAAGATGGTCCTTATCACTTTCATTTTTAGTTGATTACAGAGAAAACATCCACGGTGTTCCAGAAATAGAGGACTTTACCACAACCCTTTGACCTCCGAAATTCACTTAGGATATCAACATACTCCTGGCTACTTTCTGTAGGGAATAGTTCTAGGCTATGTCACCTTTTCAAAACAATAATAATAATAATAATAATGGCCCGAGAGTGTATCTTTAACAAATAAACGCCTGAAATACACAGAGTGCAGGATCCACGTCAGCATTATGTTTCAGTTCTGGAATGTAAAACTCCTTAACCCCACACACACCACTCTTCGCTTCGTAGTCACATTACGTTGTCATTGTGACCCATGCCTTTTCAGGCAGGAGTGGAATCTGCTATTGAGGATAAGGAAACCAAAACTCCCATGGACGCATGGCATCATAGTGACCTGAGTTGTCTGGTCTACAAGGAAAAGACCCCCAATCACAGGCTTGTGTGGTACTTGAGGATGCCTCAGTTTTGGCTGGTCAGATGAGCTGGTCTGGGCTGAGGGATGGAGGATGTGTAACAACTCCGAACATGCTGAGGGAAGCACCAGTAGGGAATTAATGAGAGTTCTACCCAGAATGCATTAGTTGGGTTCAAAACATTCAGGTTCCCTCACCACTAAGAATAGCATGGCCACAGCAGAAGAGGAAGGCTAATTATCCTCCCCATGAAAGAGATGGATACTAGTAAGAAGATGCTATGAGGATATAGTTATTTGGTGAGAATTGTCAACATCATCACATTGGATCCCAGAGAATCACGGGGCTGAGGGGGCAGAATCAGAGGATCACAAAGGGGAAATAAACATTCACATCATTTCCCTTATTCTTCACGGCCTCCCACTTTTTGGAAGATAGAACTGTACCATTAATTTAAACTTGCTACCTTTTATAGAAGAATTTCCTCTTATCTGCCAGGCCTGAGAACACAAGTCTGTTGGCTCAGTATATCACTGAAAACTATCTTTAATATCACAGTTACTAACAATTAACAGCTCACCCAGGTCTTCTTAAATCTACTGTCTTATTCAGTATTCAAACACAAACATGGACGTCAGGGGAAAGACACGGCATGAGTGCCTCTAAATGCCGGGCCCGGGAAGAGTTAAAACGAAAGGTTGGCAAATGGACACAGAAAGAACATTAAGGATATCACCTGGGGACAATGGCAAAAAAAAAAAAACCAAAACCTTCCTGAAATTCACCTCTGTCTTGCAGGTTATGAGAGAGTCTTAAGGCAATAATTTTTAAATGTGGGGGCCACTTACAGTTCTGCTAAGCACTGTTATAGTTGCCCCGTGGTTGGGTGGCAATCATTCTTTCAGGAAGACCAAAGAATGGCATTTTCTCCTAAGAGTCCCTTCTTTAATAAGGACTGGAGCAGATCCCTGTCATTGTTCTAGATAATGGATTACCTATACATACATTTTCAAGTGTAATGACACTCTTGCTTATTAAAGACCTCTCAGCTGAAGGGGCAGAATATTATGAACTGGCCGAGCCATTCATTTTCTTGAATATGTTATTCAGTATTTTATGCTAAACCAGCAATACACCATCCATTTTAGTACAATGATCCTTATGTTCAATAAAATTGAAGTGTCGCATCATAAATCATTATAGTCATTTATTTTACATTAGACACATTAGCCACTATATTCCATAATCTATTACAATAAGGTGGATTTAAATGTACCCCAAGGAACTGCAATAATAACTCGAGAACCAAATATAGCAATTTATGGATAAAATATGCTTAACCTAAAACTGCACTAGCTATGGTGACGGCTGTGAACTCCAAATGGAATTTAGTGCTGATGGTGACTGAACTCAGCTACTCACAGAGGAGAAAAGAGGGAAAGAAATGGCAGACTAATTTTCTGTTCATCAGTTTACAAAATGTAGCAGATTAATAATTACACAATTAATCAGTGAGACAGACAAACCATACAGGGGGAAGGCATGTTCAAACGAAACTTTTTCTCAGTAAGGCATGTTCCAGATCTCCAGATAACCGTTCAACAGGATGCCTGTTGTTACCAACAATAGCGGTGTCCTGGAAATTGTCACCAATTCAGAATAATTCCACTAATTCCAAACTTGTGAAAATTCAGACAGAGGCTGGGTGGCGTGGAGAGAAAAGTTTCCATACCTCATTAAAAGTGTAAAAGGGGTGCCAGGAGAATGTTTTTATATGGGAGTTTGTTTTTATACTCCCTTATAGGAGTAAGGAGTAAAGCATCCTCAAAGCCTCCTGAAGTTTGTAGGAGGCGTACTTCTACTTAGAGGGGATGATAATTACACATCCTCATCAATTAATGAAGAGTTTTCCCCCAATGATCTCTTCCAGATAATATTTTATTAGCCTACTCCATTTGCCTGTAGGTCTCTAAAAGCAATAAAATTGAGCTCTGTAATTCAGAGTCTTTGCTAATTTGGTATTCCTCCATTTAGTCACAAATATGAGGTCTGGTTTGTAATTTTAGGCAAGTGATTATTATCCATGCTATTGACACTCTAAGGCACCTGTCTTGGAAATCCCAAGTCTACTGATCATGAAAATGAGACTGGCTTTATTATTTTACCTGATATGAACTCCTTGCTGTTTAAGATTATTAAAAAAAATGTGTTTTTGGCTGTGTTCATTTTGAGAAAGCATGGCCCAGAATTGCCAAAGTCAGTTGTTCTTCAGGAAATGAGAGCACAGATTAAATTTCCTCCTTGAAGGTCACTCACCTATCCTTCCAACCATCTACCCTCCCTCCCTCTCATTCATCCAACCACCTAATTATCCACTCATCAACCAATGATCCAGCTAACGAATAGCCAATGTCTATTTAATGCCTTCTCTGTGCCAGACATAAGGTAGGCACTAAGGGAGGATCCAATGAAGAACAAGACAGAGTAACTACTCTTATAACAAGGTATTTTAAATGATTACATTATTCTTTTTATCTATGCAAAGATGTTGGGTGTGTGTTTTTAATACCATTTATAATCCTCGATACTTAGTTATGAGTTTTTCCCTCAGTCAACACTTATGGAGTTGTAAGTTTCTATGGAATTAAAATTCTGAGGGGAAAGACAGGACCTTGTGTGGCCAATGTGGCTAATCTGATGGGAACTCTTTCTCCCTCTGGTCCTCATTCTGTACAACGAGGGGATCAATCAGATAGTTTCTAGGGTTCCTTCTCAACTTCTAGGGTTTGAATAACTTTTGCTATCCCTTACAATAATGTGTCCTGTTTATGAGAATGTCTCTAATACAGAAAAAGACAAAGAGGTACAAAATCTCATCACTGTCATATTGGCCAGTCCTCTGTAATGCAAGCTATACTGTTGCATCTTCTCTTTTCACTACTACCAACATCAAATTCGCTGTTCCCGCATCAATTTACAGTCCACTTTATGCTTCTAAAAAATTCTCACTCTCTGATTACGCATAGCACCAAATTTGTCGTCAGTACGATTCATTCCTCTTTTGGTACCAGCACTATCCTGGTAGTCTCTTGTACTGATATATCTGAATTATACATTATTTCCCCCAGGCACACTTTTCCAAATGAAATAAAATTTCATTTTCCATTTCTAGTTCTAATCCTACTAGATTCCTTGGCTTAAAATATTTACAGATACCACTTTGTACCATTTTTTGTAATTTGGTCCTATCATACGTACTATGTCTGGTGCTTGTAAGGTTTCTGAACTGTGCTCACTGACAATTAAGTCTTCCTTCTAATATACGATATGTCATCTTTTATGTGTCTGTCAATTATGGAGAAAAATGACCCTTTCTATCTCTGAACAAACAGGGTAGAAATGATACAAATATAAAAAGTATATATGGATATAATGGCCCTCAGATTAACCCATGGGCTCAACTAGGTGCCACGTAGAAGAAGTTTACTGAAGACGATAAGCACATATTCATACAAAGTCTTTAGGCCAAATTCAGAAATAGACAACATTTTTCTGAGCATGTTCTTTTCAGCAGAAAAAGAATATGGATCAGGGTCCAGTTAGGAAAACAACCCTATTCTAGGCAATCCAGTAGAATGAATTTAATACAGTAACTTTTCACAAATGTTTGATAAGAACTGAAAATTGAATGGAGCAGTGACAGAGGTTTATAGGCAGGAAGCCACTACACACCCCTCCTAGTACTGGAGGGCTATAAATCCTTTTAGGAAGAGAAGGTATTAACAAAGGCTTTACCAATGCCCCCTTTTGGCCAAACCAGTCTAGAAGCGGGTTGAGAGGGAAGTTGGGGAGACCCAAGCTGAAGGCCTTCTCACTATGTAGACCCCTTAGAAGGCCATAGGAGGGCCCTGGCAACTTGTGTGCGTGGTTCTACACACAGTTTGAATATACACCATTATAATTCATGGTTCTGACTGCTCTGTTTGGGCTCCAATACCCCCTCTCCATACTTCCTCTCCAGTTAGAGTGGCCTGGGCTATCTTTAAGGACTGGCTAGGGGAAGTGGGTTTAGTGGGTGTCTAGTGGGACATATGTATGTGGCTCACTTAACTTCTGTGTGGAATTGAGTTTAGTGTGACTGCCGTAAGGACTGAGGGTTCCTAGTACCACTTAGTACGTAGAGGCTGGAGATGCCTGCAGGCGTCAGACTCTCCCACACCCCTGAGAATTTTTCCACCTGTTTCATGAGTTTTAAATGGCCCATCAGACATTCAGATAGGTAAAAAATGTTTCTGATGTCAGGACAGCCTACAAGCAAACAAGAGTGTTCCCCCATGCCATTTCTCCTGGCTTTCAGCTCAGATGTCTCACCATGAGGACACCAATCACAAACCAGTTGGTTGCAACACTTCAACTGCCTTAAAGTCTTAGAGGTCTTCTCTGAAAGTGACTTGACAGAGGCTTGCTTGCAATTGAAAATGATCCTAAAAATTTACCTAACCACATTAGTGGGAGAATGGAAATTTTTCTAAGTTGTCAATAATAAAAAAAGTGACTTCCAGTCAGCATACTGAGGAAAGACAGAATTATATTTCTGCTTTTTTCTCCCGGAAATTGTTTCCTACGAAGAGACAAAGAGTATAAAGTCAAAAATTCTAGGAAAAAAATATGAGAGAGTTATCTCAACAGTTAACAAATAAAAATATGATCTTTTTCTAGCTTTTAATTTTTTATTTGTTCTGTTTTTCCTCTTTCTAAATTTTGAAGATCTGTGATTCGTTGTGATTTTTTTTTCTCATTAAAAATAAACATGCCCTTTTGTATATAATTTTGTATTTAGAGTTTCAAATTATTTTTATAAAAGACAGGCCCCAAAGTGCATAAACTTCAGGCCCTACAAACCTGCTGACACAGGAGCTTGGGAAACGTATCTTGTAGCAGTTGCCTTATGTAATACGTGTAGCATCGGGGAAGGGTGGAGAATGGATCTGCACACCAATAGGCTAGAGATACACACTGTAGGATCTGAAGGGGCTTACAACTTCTCTTGGAGGGACAGAGAACCAGTCTTGGAAATCACACAATCAGAGATAATGGCTCACATCATACCAGAGAATGGAGGAAGCCCAGATCCTTTCTATAATGGGCACACACATCCCAGCTCATACTCCAAGATGCTGATGATGGGTTTTGAATGGTACCACTGACACACCTGCTATGGCTATCCCCAGAGATGAAACATGACTCCTGTAAGACAAATGGCACACATGTGTTCCTTTGGGTCACAAGCTGTCAAGTTTAAGTCTAGAAGCCTGAAAAACATGTGGGTTTCTTTATCTCCATAAGATGGGACCTTCCAATGGAAGAAATAATGTTGAAAGAAAAAATAACAGTGACAACAAAGTCTCAAAAATCCAGTAGGGTGCCACCGTTATCATTCCCTTTTCACAGAATGGAAATAGAAACGGAAGCATTACATGTGAAAGTAACCTGCCCATGTTCACATAGCCAGAAACTGATAGAACCCAGAGGCTGCCTCCAGATCTGAGGACATAGATTCACATGCTGGCAGAATCCAATAAGTGATGCCAATGGGTAGGTAAAAAACAATAACACAAATGTGATGAGAGACATCAACTGATCCTGGGTCTCCAAGACAGAGGACGATAGGGAGTAGTGGGGACTATGGCAAACTAGAGAACTCCTGCCTATCTAAAAGAGACAGTGGCTCCTAAGCTCCTGCTAGTTGTGGTCATGGGGAAACACTGGCCAGTGAGACCAGGTATGCTGGTTTTAAAAGAGAGGTCAGATATCTAGATTTTATTATAAAATGTCCTGGTTTTTAAATCTTGTTAAAAATTGAAAAAAAAAAACCCAATAAATATTGTTTGGGGCATAACTGTGAAAGCTCATCTACTTTTAGATTATAAATTCAGGCTTCTATCTGCAATTTCTGCTCCAGAGTGAGTCCATGCCCACTGAACTACATGGCTATACCACCTTTGGTAAGGGGGTCACTTCTCATAAAACCCACTGTTAACTCACAGGCTTTGCTTTTCCTCTGTACTTGACCAGATCAGAATTAGGACCGAGGTTTTAAAGCCCTGACTTTGTTGTTTATTAACGATGTAATCTACAATGAGTCCTTTAATTTTTCGAAATCATAGTTTCTCATTTATAAAATGTAGTTTAAAAAAAAATCCACTCTGCCTTCCTCCTGGGGTTGTTATGGGAATAAAATGAAATAGTGCATCTGAATGTGTTTTGAAAACTATCAAGATCTATCAAAAAGTCAGGTTATTATTTTTAATAACCTTAATTTTCCAAAAGGTAATTAGCTAAAATTCCCCCTTCCTGTTGATAGAAAATAACACATTAATTTTTCTGCTGTTTCTGATTCTACCCCATCCTCCTTGGCATTTCAAAAATGATTGATTTGGATTCAATACGTTCATTAACCACTTCCTCTTACACTGCGGGAAACAACTCATCTGCCCCAACTAACTCATATTTTGAACACAGCATTTATTTTTTCACCTGTCTTCTTACTTTTTTTTTTTCCTTTTTAACCAAATACAACATTAACGAGTTTTGTTTTCCCCTTGGATTTTTCTTGGAGACTAGAAACTCACTTGAGTGAGGAGATGGAATGACTGAGGTCAGCGGAGAGGCAGAGAGCTGAGGCAACCTGTGTGTGTGTATCCATATCCCCCACGGTCATTCCTTGCGTTTTTTGAGTCTGTGTCATGAGCCTGCACTGTCTATGCCCCATATGTGCCCCGGGGAAAGCCATTCTCATTGAAAGGCAAAATAAACCCATCACTTATGTAAAGAATGGAACCCATTTGGCAAAGGTATTCCTTTCTGTATTTGCCTTCTCCAAATGTCTTGTTACAGCCCAAAGACAGGCTCAAGCCCCACTCTGCATTCCCACAGCTCGACTGACCCATTTACACTGACGTGGCAAAATCTGCCATCAATACAAGGAATGTCCAGGGAGGTACATCTGTAATTTGATAGTGTAGGTATTGTTAATAAAATAAAGGCTGTAAACAAAATGGAGAATCTAGCATCAAAGAAAAAGGCCCATATTGGCACATTTTTTGTTTTTTTGGATAAAAAGGGAAATTAAGACCTTTTTTACTACACACCTAGGTAGTATGGTGGCAGTATTCTATCTTTCAAAATTGGTGTCCGTGAATTCTTTTAAAAATTGTCTGCAGAGGGCTGGTCTGAACCTGGTGCTCATGCCCTTTCTCTCTTCTTGCCAGGTGGGACTCCATTCTGTTTTCACACTCCATCACATTCACCCTCTCTTTGCCTTCCACGGAGCTGTTCTCCCTGTTTGATACGCCTCTTCCCGATGACCTCTACCTGCCTACAACTGACAATCCTTCCATGCTGAGCGTAGTCCTCTACCCTCCATGAAGGCTTCCTTGATTACCCTCAGGCCTTCTACGTCCCCCTTGCCCCTAACTCTGACCTACAATGTAGCACAACATGTTGTGCCCGGGGTATCTAGATGCCGCTCTTATCTCATTGAACGTAAAGTTCAGGGCCATCAATATACACTTCTCCTCTAGTCTCCAGAGTGTCTATTCTAAGGCCATGCTTGGCAAAGAACAGGAACTCAGTAAAAAAATTATTTACATGCAGGGTACCTGGGTGGCTCAGTTGTTAAAGAGTCTGCCTTCAGCTCAGGTCATGATCCCAGTGTCCTGGGATGGAATCCCGCATGGGGATCTCTGCTCAGAGGGGAGTCTGCTTCTCCCTCTACTCCTCCTATTCTCCCTCTCTCTGTCAGATACATAAAGAAAATCTTTAAAATAAAAAAAAATATTTACATGCAAATTCTGACCATGGTGGGGAATGTCCATAACAAAAAGGAAATCACTGTATTTCCAGACTTCTAGAGCTGAAGAGCTTCAGAGGAAAAACATTTGAGTAGACACAGGTGTTCAGAGATGTAACACTGCCTTGGGAAGAGGTCAGAGGTCAGCATCCTGTTTCTGAAAGCCTTAGAGGCTAGACAACCACCAGCAAATGGTATACCATGAAACAAAGCAGAAGTACAAACAGGTAAAATAGTGGCCCAGACAGGTAAAGTGGTCAACCCAAAGTCACACAATAGGTAAGTGACAAAACCAGCATTTTTATCCTGGCTCTCCTACTCCCAGCCTGGCCTCTCTCTAACCTACTCAGTGATCATCATACATCTGAAAACAGTCCAAAGGTGCTCCATTCCATCTGCCACAATGTATTTGGAGGAGTTTGGTCTGGTGGGGCCATTGCCCCAAATGTCCAAACCCTGTATTTCCACAAGGATAGAGATTTTTATTTTGCTCACTGTGATAGTCCAAGTGCGTTTCACATAGTAGGCATGAAACAAAGAGCTGACTAATGTGATATTTATCAGTGACTAGAAAATGTGAGCATCAGTTAGATCAGCTATGTTGCAAAAGCAACTCCCAAACCTCTCCTGCTTACAAAAACAAAGAGTTATTTCTCAGTCAGGCTTGCTGTCTGTTCTGACTTAGGAGGGGACTCTTCTCTATGCCACCTTATTCTGGGACCCAGAGTGATAAGACAGCCACCATCTTGAGTGCTGCTGGTCACCATACCAGAGGGAGAGTTCTGAAGTATTTTGAATTGGCAGTTAAACACTTAGTCTGGAAGTGACATGCATCATTTCCATATTCATAGTCCATTGGCCAGAATGCGTCATATGGCCTGGCAATCCTACCGGGCTGCCAAAAGGAGGAGAGTCAGAAATATGTTCAGAGCAGCATCTGTGATTCCCATAAAGTAGCTTTGCTTTTAGCTACTTCCCTTCCATTTATAGAAGGTAAAGTGGATTGGAGAAAGAGTAATCAGTCTGGAAGAAGGCTCCCTTCACATGAATGGATGAAGAGAAGAAGAATTACAGACATTTGTTTTATTCCTTCCCAATTAAGAACCAAGTATGAGATGTTAAGGAATCAGGCTCCATTGTAAAAAATAAGGACGTAGTTCAGCCAGGCATGACTGGGGGCATAAAGAAAACAAAGGTAGGAAAACAGCAGAGTAATTTCCCATTTATCAGCAAAGGTCATGAATTTGAAGTTATGGACTGAATGTTTGTGTCTTCCTAAAATTCACAGAGTGAAACCCTAATTCCCAACTCCAAAGGTAAGGCCTTTGGAAGGTAGTTAGGTTTAGCTGAGGTCATGAGGGTGGGGTCCTCGTGAGGGGATCAATGCCCTTATGAGAAGAAGAAGACAGGTCTTTCTTCATGCATCCACAATGCAAGACTATGCAAGAACACAGTGAGAAGGTGGCGGTCCTCAAACCAGGATGCAGGCTGTCCCACCAGGAACTGAATCTGCCAGTCCTTGCTCTTGGAATTCCTAGCCTCTACAACTGGGAGAAATACATGAGTGCTGTTTAAGCCACCCAGTCTCTGGTCTTTTGTTATAGTGGCCTAAACAGATGAAGACAGTTGATTTCATGCACAGTCTGAATCAACAGCGAGATGTGGTTTCCCCAAAGGCAAATTAAATTCTAGTCTACAGTAACAGAAATATTACTTCTAGAATGATGGAGGTGATGATTCTGTCCAACTCCGTGTTGGTAGAACCACATTTGGAATACTGCATTAGTACCTAGTGATGGATTAATGCATCCAGAGAAATGTGACTAGGTTGATAAAGGACTCAATACTCTAATGTGAAAGGAACACAGGGAATGAACTGGAATATTTAATGTGAAGAAGAAAACACTCAGGGAGAAAATAGTGATAGCTTTCAATTCCTGAATGATTATGTGTTGAAGAGTCTTCATGCCTGTTTGTATGTCTACAAAGCAGAGGAATCTGACCGACGGAAAGAACCCATGAGGGGATACATTTTTACTTGACACAAGGAAGAATTCAGAACAGAACTATCAAAGTACAGAATGGCATGTTTTAAAACAGTTTTCCCAATTCTGGAAATGTTACTGAGGGTCATCAAACATCAGTCAGTTGGGAAGGAGGACCAGGTGATTTCTAATTAAGATTCCATCTCACTCAAAAAAATCCATGATTTAAAATTCATAATTCACCTACTCTTAAGCTAGCTGCTTGTGGTACAACTCTGAAAAATAGCCACATCTACTCTTGGCCCCCATAATATAGAAGATTTTGGAGGAATATAACACTTAGGGCAGGGTTTGCAAAACTGTTTTCTGTGAAGGGCCATATAGTAAAATATCTGAGGCTTCGTGGGCCACATGGTCTCTATCACAACTGTTTAACTATGCCATGTAGTGCCAAACAAGCCATAGGAAATACGTAAACAAATGGATGTGGCTGTGTTCCAATAAAACTTTATTTACAAAAACAAGTGTCCGGCTGGATTTGGTTCATGGATCTTGCCAACCCCCACTGTGGATGCTAAGGAGGATTCTAGTTTGAGAGGCTGCTTATCCAAGAAATCTGTTCTCTGAGTGCCTCATCCTCTTTCTAGTAACAAAGACACTGAGGTCAAAAAGTTAGAATGCCCACTCATCTCTGTCCAAAGACAAGGAAATCAAAAAGTCCCTGGCTTAGCAAGGGGTAGACAGAGCTCTGAAAAAAACCTACAGATACTTGTGACTGTGGCTTGAAAATACAGAAGAATGTAGTAAAAGGAAATGGATTTTTAGGAAAGGTGTTTTTGTTTGGCTTTTAAACCTGGCTCAGGGCCCACCATTAAGAAACCAAATAGTTCAACCTGAGGTGTCACTGAGGCATCCCTGTGTTGGCTGAGAGGCTTTTGAGGTTGGTAGGAACTAACTCTGTAACAAAATCAGGACTATGTCAGGAACTTATGGGGCTACATTACAGTTCTTAACGAACTGGGAAGACTAACTAATCAGTACCATCAGTGTCTTCCGGACCAGGCTAAGAGCAGACATAAGTCTCGGGCCCTCCTAGAATGTGAAGGAATGTGTCTTAGCATTGGGTGGACCTTAACATGTTGATCCTTTACAGGCCTGGACGATCACAGTGTGTACATTCATGGGTCCCATCAAGGACGCAGCCAAGACAAGCAGACAATTAAAACTGACAAATGGCTTTTGATTTGAACGAAGAAAAATGTTCAACCCACCCTACCAGCAGCGTGCTTAGCTCATAATCAGGCATTATTATAATGATATGCAAATTGTAGAAACGGCAGACATTCTTTCCAACTACGTTTTCATTAAAGATTCAGCTTTTTCTCCCCCAGAATAATAGTAAATGACATGCGAACTTCATATGAACTATAGGTCATGAAAGGATTTAGTATTGGCATTTTTAATCTAAAAAGTCTGGTGCCAGAAAATCAATATGCTTGCAGCATTCGGATGCAATTTTCCTCACGTAACAGGGTCGCTTTCTTTCCTTCTTTCTTCTTCTTCGCCCCCCCCCTTTTTTTTAAGAATGAATAATTCCTGGTTTTTCTATGAAACAAGCCGCTGTATTATAAGGTAATGACATCAATAACACATTACATGTAAACAGAAAATGAACAAAAAATCATTCAAGGCCCTTTTGAAACCGGAGTGCTTTTCATCAGCACTATTACAGGTTCCATTCACATTATCGGATTGAACCATCCTGCATAACCGAGGTGCTGACAAGTCCTGATTACCCAATAACTCCTGTATCCCTTTCAAGCAGGTTCACGGAGAGGACAGGAATACCAGGCCTTCCTGGGGGGCAGCCAGCTTGCCGCGGAGACCCAATCACTGAAACCCAACGGCCTCTCACTCCCCTCCGCCCAGACCAGGGTGCCCAAGCCCTTCCTGGAGCCGGACCGGCCTTTCCTCCCGGTTCTTCATTGTTCCAGATGACAACTGTTGAGAATACAGTCAAGAGTGGCCAGGCTAAGCCTCCTCAGCTCTTTCCCCCCAATACTTACATGGCTCTGGTTAGGTCTCCTGGGTGTCACTAAAGTGCCAGGATCCAAAGAGCCCGGGCATTCAGGACAAGGGGGGAGCCAGATGGGCTGAATCACGTGAAAGGTCTGCTTGTTTCAAGCAACCTGTCTCCGGCCTTGTACTCCTCACTCTTCAGTTCAGCTGTGCCTAGAACAGCTGAAGACCCTTCTCTCTCACAGTTGGATATGCCCCCCCGGGGACATTTTACTCTTTCTGAGGAAATTCTCTTTAGACCCCCAAGCGCTCTCTGCTACTCAACCAGCAGGACCTCTCCCTCCTCAGGGGGCAGAGGCAGAAGTGGACACTACTGCTCAGCTGTGGCAGGAGAGAGCCAGTAGTCTGGGAGCTGGGGGAGGCGGGCTGACCCCTCTGGCGGTGCAGAGCCTCTGAGCCGGGAGGGCCTCCGTTTCTGTTCTCCACACAACTTTTCAACCCTTGCCCGGCATCTGCGGCCCTCTGCTTGCGGTGCAGCCCCGGGCGGCAGCCAAACCAACCTAAAACAGCCTTTAAACAAGCAACCTGTGGTTTTGCCTTTTGGGTGGTATATCACCCTATATTTGACGTAATCTTCAGCTTGGGAGAGATCAGATTTTTATTTTTTATTTTTTATTTTTTTTTTTTAAAGATTTTATTTATTTATTTCACAGCGGGAGAGAGATCACAAGGAGGCAGAGAGGCAGGCAGAGAGAGAGGGGGAAGCAGGCTCCCCACTGAGCAGGGAGCCCGATGCGGGCCTCGATCCCAGGACCCTGAGATCATGACCTGAGCCGAAAGCAGAGGCTTTAACCCACTGAGCCACCCAGGCGCCCGAGATCAGATTTTTAAAACACATTTCTGGCTTCCAGCTTGGCTCTGGGGCATTGCTGTCTGAGCAACCCCGAGCTTCCCTAATGAATTCAGGCTCCAGCCCCCCCTCCCCCGCCTTTTTTTTTCTTCGTCTTTCCTTAAAACCTTTCCTCCTACAGTTAAAGGCACACACTGGTACATTCGCGAACATAAAACAGAGTGCTGGGATCCTTACTGAAATACTTGAAATTAAAATGAGGGTCTGACAGGGCGCGTGGTGGCGTATCTTAGCGTCTCCAATGCCCTGCGGAAGGGCGGGACAGTGGTCAAGGTTCAAATCCCTGCTCACCACTTACGGGCTGTGTATTTTGTGAAAGCCTCCTGATCTCTTTGGGCCTCAGTTTCCTAACACGTAAAACACGTCAAAGGCTTACAACAGCGTCTCCTCGAGAGTAAACGCTTGTCAAATGCCAGCTATTATTGCTAATATGAATAGTAAAACTCTGTGGAGAAAGGCTGAATTGCTAGCGAGTGTGTTTGGCAGAATTTGGTGGGTTTTGGATTCTGTCCTCTGGGTAATGGGAATCACCGGAGGGCTCTGGATAGGGGAGCAATGTGACTGGAATTACGATCTGAAAGGGTCACTCTGGAAGCCAGTCTGTAAGGGCAAGAATAGAAGCAGGGAGGTTATTTGGTGATTATTACAATAACCCAGGTGAGATCCTATGGCGTTCTGAATTTGTGGCAGTGGTAGGCAGTGGTTAGATTCTGGGTGGCTTTCAAGTTGGAGCCCACAGGACTCATGGGAGGACTAAATATTGGGAATGAGAGGAAAAAAGAGTCAAAGATTATTCCAAGTGTGGACTGACCAACTGGAACTGATTAAGGTCAATGAAGAAGTCCCAAAGAGTGAGGAGAAGAGACAAGCTAAATAATGAAGAACTAGGCCACTTTAGGCAGTCTGAGGAAGCAATACTAGAGCATTGTAGTTGTGACCGGTGGTGCACAGAGGTCAGTAAGTTAGGGATCGTGGGCAAGTAGGGGGCATTTAAAGGACATTCAAAGCATGGGGCAAAGCCTGAACAAGATTGTGAGAATGGAATGAACATTTCATGTCAGGAAGAGACTAGCAGAACTGAATAAAGCAGTTTTTCTAGAAAGCACTGAAAATAAGGCTAGAGCAGTCAGGTGAGCTGGGATTTGGAAGGCCTTGACTATTTGAGGGAGTCTAGACTGGCTGCTTCTAGGTTTAGCCACAATCTGTGCAGCAAAAGAGAGTTAACGATCTTCCATGAACTGTAGGTAAGTTGTCAAAATACTACCAGAGGCTTGTCATGAAAACTCTCAGATCTTAAAATTGACATCAGGTTCCTTAAAATGTAAAGAACAATCATTTGTACAAACACTACTTTGACTCCACATTTGGACAGTAGAATTCATCTTCTATGCATTTTAATAACCAGAGTTCAACTCAGTGTATGCTTTCAGTTACATAATTAATAAAGCAAAATTGTATTTTGCATATGTACTCTATAGTCTACATTTCTAGGTACATTAAGCATCTACACTTCTATTAACCACTTAGGACTACAGATGCAAAGCCACTTACACTCTACTTCATGGGCCATTTAAAGGATTTGTCAAGAGTCATTTTTTTCTATTTTCAGTCTTGGTCTTGGGTTTTAGAATGGAGCCTGTATAAGATGCAAATTTACTCAAAGCACTGCTTTGCAGTCTTGGCTGCAGATTGGAATCGCCTGGGGAGTTTTTAAAACTCTTGCTGCCTGGTTGTGCCCCCAGAGGTTAGGTTTTAATTGATCGGGGATGAGGCCTGGGCATCAGGATCCTTAAAATCTTCTGGGTGACTCTAATGTGCATGGAGTTTGAGAACTACCACTTTAAGTTCATTTAGCTTATTTTAAGGTTATTTTATTTTTAAGGTTAGCAAAGGAAAGGGATGCATGTATGCCTGTCACTGAGGTTAGGAGAGTTAAATGTGTCTTCTGTCAGGTCTCGAAGTGCCCATGCTGGAGGGAAATGGATCTAGGAAGAACTACGAGGTGTTCAGTATTTTTTCTGGAAATTCTGAGCTGGTCTGTGTTCTCTATCCTACCAAACACCTCCTAAGCCTCAGGACTGCATCGGCTATGACTTGGCAGTATTCACAAGCCTTGTTAAATGGATGGGCCCTGGCAGTTATGTTTCACATTTGAACCCTGGTCTCTGCAGTCTGCAACAAACAAGCAAAGCAAGGGGCAGTTGGGTGGCTCAGTCAGTTAAGCATCTGACTCTTGATTTCAGCTCAGGTCATGATCTCACGGGTGATGGGAATGAACCCCCTGTTGGGCTCTCTGCTCAGCATGGAGTCTGTCTGGTTGGGATTGTCCTTCTCTCTCTGTGCTCCCCCCGCCCACATGTGAGCACACACTTTCTCTGGCACATGCGCACATGGCGCACTCTCTCTCTCAAATGAATAAATACATCTTTAAAAAAAGAAAAAGAAAAAGGAGGGCACCTGGGTGGCTCAGTGGGTTAAAGCCTCTGCCTTCGGCTCAGGTCATGATCCCAGGGTCCTGGGATCGAGGCCCACATCGGGCTCTCTGCTTGGCAGGGAGCCTGCTTCCTCCTCTCTCTTCTCTCTCTGCCTGCCTCTCTGCCTACTTGTAATCCCTCTCTCTGTGTCAAATAAATAAATAAAATCTTAAAAAAAAAAAAAAAAAAAAACGAGACCAAACCAGACAAAATAAAATGAAAACATTCTGCTAGGCTGGTGGTGGCTCTCTGGGGCTCATAAGCAGCTCTATCGAAATTCTGCCTGTGATTGTGGTACGTTATTACAGCCAAGTTTCACAAAGGACACCTGAGCATCTAAAGAACCCATTTACAGAGGGAGGAGAGGTGAGGACAACCTCATGAAGAAAACATTTTTACCTGGTGAGGTTTCAACAGTGTGTGTTTAGGGCGGTGTGGGGGTGTCCGTGGGTGGTCATGGAGGATCCCTTAGGAAATCTGAAGTCAGTCAGGGGAGTGTCTTCATTTGGCATTCATTTGGTCGGTCGTAGCCTTTTGTTTTATTAAAGTCTCTGCTCAAAAGCAAAAGACTTCTATTAAAGTCTAAGCTCAAAAGCATCAACTCAAGCTCAGCTCTGCCACTGTTGTCAAATATTATGTTCTAGCTTAATTGTAGTTATTACCGAGCAGAAAGGCCTGTGATAAATTTAGTCAACAGGGGCTCATGCACGGTTAAAAGCACTTGGAGAATCAGATGAAAGGGGTTCGGCAGGCTTGAGAGGATAAAAGCAGTGTCCGTTTTCTTGGCTCCCTTGGGTCACAATCTCTCTGAGCTCGGGTTTTCCTCCCAAAGTTCTGCTGTGTGAGCCTAAAGCCTGTTCTCAGGAAGGACCAAGGAGCCTCCCGGGAAGGAATTCAAGGGAATCAGTGCAGGCTCTGATGGCCCACAGAGGGTTGGAGCCCTTCGAAGGACAGTGTGCACCCGCCAGTCACATGATCTTCCTGCCCAGTCCCCTTAGAAATGGAGAAACCAGGCTGTCAAGAAAAACACAGAAAAAGCTATTTCTCCCTTTCACATACACAAACAAGTTTTGTGACAAACAGAGAACATTACTTTAACACCCAAACCACTAAAGTGTGGGATGAGAGGAATTATTCTCACAGGACCAAGTATGACCTCTTTGTGGCAGAGCCCAGCTTCGGTGAGGACTTCTAATAGTTTGAGATAGAATTCACATAACATAAAATTCACCCTTTTAAAGTATATAATTCAGTGACTGTAAGTGTATTCACCAAGTTATGAAACCATCTCCACAATCCAATTCCAGAACATTTTCCTCATTCCCCCGCCCCCAAAGAAATCCCATATCCATCAACAGTACCTTACTATTTCGCCCTGTCCATAGCCTCTGGCAACCACTCATCTACTTTCGGTCTAATTGGTCTATTTTGGACATTTCATCTAAATGGGATCATAGATATGTGCTTTTTCATGACTGGCTTCCTTCACTTAGCCTAATGTTCTCAGGTTCTATCTGCTCCGTGGCATGCGTCAGTACTTTACTTCTTTACATGCCTGGATAATATTCCATTTGATGTTTATCCATTTATTCACTAGTGAACATTTGGGTTGCTTCCACTTTTTAGCTGAGAGGTATAATTTTGTATGAACTTTTGTGTTCAAGTTTTTGCACGAATCTGTTTTTAAGTCTCTTGGGTGTATCCAGGTGTGGAATTGCTGGTTCATATGCTCACTCCACGTTTAACCTTTGGAGAACTGCAGACTACACCATTTAAAATTCCCACCCCAATTTATGAGGGCTCCAACTTCTCCACGTCCTTGCTAACACTTTTAGTGTCTAACTTTTTGGTTTTAGCCTCCCTAGTGACTGTGAAGTAGTAAATACCTCATTATGCTTATGACTTGTTTGTGTGTATTCAGCTTGGCATTTGTGTAAATTTAATCAGAGGACTCAAGTCCAAAAAAAAAAAAAAAAAAAAAAAAAGAAATGGCCACTCTTCTCTTTTTCATGCTATTTTCTCTATTTGTACAATTTATAGGGTGGGTGTTAGAAATTCTAGATTTGTCCTCCAGGTCTCTTAAGATTCTTTTGATAATTCCTGTCTCATTATTTATCTTCCAGCTCAGGGATTTATTTTCCACTTGAGTCCAGGAGGCAATTCAGCTAATCTATGGAGTTTTAAACGTTAGTAATAATGTTTTTTTTTTTTTTTCATTTGACGATCTCTGATTTTTTTCTAACAACTCTGTTCTTTTTTATATGACCTCCTATTCTTACTTTAGTGATGGGACTCCCTCCTTTGGCTCTTTGAAGCTGGTTTGTCCTTCCTTCCTTTCTTTCCCTCCTTCCTCCTTTCTTTCTTCCTTCCTTGCTCCTTACCTCCCTTTCCCTTCCTTCCTTCCTTCCTTCCTTCCTTCCTTCCTTCCTTCCTTCCTTCCTTCCTGCCTTCCTCCCCTTTCCCTTTCTTTGATTTTCAAGTCCTTTAAACACTGTTCTAATATTGCTATCTTGTGTGGTATTAGTTCTTGCATTTGTTGAGCCCAGTTTCTTTTCCTTTGGATTGGTCTCCCTCAGATATTTGGGGATTCTCAGTTCTGCATTTACCTTTCACAGGAGGATTTTCCCTTGCATGTCCTGCACTGTTATGGCCTGGAGGTGAAGTGGCCTTGTGGTCTTGTTGGTCTCAGGAGGTGGTGAGTTACTCGCAGCTCTGTGCAGGGGTGTGTAAGCATGGACGCCTTTTGCTTATAACCACAAGGTCTTGTCTCCTTCCTCCATTTCTACTTAGTCAAAAATGTACCCTGTTCATATTTTGGTATCGGGTATAGATAGAGATTTGTGAATTCTAGTTCTAGTTTTCTTATTTCTTATTTCTGGGAATGTTAGGGGCTGGTTTTTGCTTGTGTTCCATCCACAATCTTGAATTGGAAATCCAGCAGAGCTTCAGAATGTTTAAAATTCCAGAATATCAGGGGGTCTTAAGGTCCTGGTCATGACGAGGACAAAGATCCCGGGGCTATCCCCTGCTTCTGAGGCTTCGGAGGTGGCAGTTCCTGTCACCAATGGCTTTAACCACTTGACCCAGTGGAGGTAGTACCAGATTGGACAAAGTACCTTTAGTACAGCCCTGGGATTGTGGTGTGGAGTGACACCCTCCAGCAGCCCCAGAAGCAGCAGGGGCCTTATCTACTGCCATGACTCAAGGCGGATGAGCAGAAGAGAAGGAAATTGGTTTAGCAGGCAAAGTTGGGGAGCGAGCTATCAGGAAGCTGTTCTGTATGCGACGCTGGGGACTCCTGGAAATAGCTGGCATGAAAGAGAGGACTACAATCCTATGAAGAAATTCCAAAAAGGAGACTGATGTCACAGAAATATTGGCGGGGGCAGCCAGGGGAAATTTGAGGATTAAATGAGACAACGTAGATAAAAATGGCCTAACACAGAGTCATGCATGTAAAAGGCCCTCTTGTGTTCCCTGAAAATATAAAGGACTGCTAGCCTGTTCGTGCTCAGGTCTCTGGGCCCCTCAGGACCACCAAGGGCGTGTCCTGTCAAAGCTCATGGGCAAGGATGTGTAGAGTCTTGGCTTCCCTCAGAAACCATTATGGTCTCTCCTTTTTAAGGCCTGTTACCGAAAGCTCTGGCTCTCTCCATTCTCTCAGAGATCTCCCTCTACCTCCATGGGTTCCTGCAGGATTGTTTGTACTATGGGACCTTGTCTCCCTGGCTGCTGAGTAGGCTCAGGAGGACATCAGGCTTGGACAGTCATCTAGAATTTGGATTGAATGATTCAGAGACTAGATCATCTTTGCTAACGTTCAGAGAGACCACCTGGGTTCAGGAGCTATAGAGAGAGACTGTTTTGCACACCACCGTCTTGCACAGTACAAAATCAGAGTATTACTCCACACACATTCGCTGTCCTTCCTCCTCAGAAACGCAACCTAAAAGTTGCAACACGTTTTACAGCATCTTAATCATTTTCCCACATTGAGCAGAGCACGTGTTTATGTTAAACATAATGCAAGGACATTTAGTAGAAAACAGTGTCATTTTTGTTATATAAGAGAGTGTCTTTCAGACATCACAGCAGTGACCACACAGCACAGGTTAAGATTCAGAGCAGTGATTCTCAACTGATTTCATGTGGTGTCTTCTACCCCTCAACCAGATCTTCCAAAGGCACAAACTATGAAACTACGGAGACTACCAAAATGACCAGATCATGGTGCCGAAATCCAAGCAAATGAACTGAAGATCAACTGGATGTGTATTTTACGCCATATGTGGTCTTAATTATACTGCATGGCAATTAGACACAAAAAGCAAACTGTTCAGTTGAATTCATGGGGTAATTATGAATTTTCCCCAGTTTTCTTATTGGGGGTGGTAGTCAAAAAATTCTTGAAAAGGAGAGATAACAAGAATTAATATTTCCTATTCTTTAACTTTTCTAGCAAAATCTCTTTTTACTGAATGAATGAATATTTTTTTTGGTGACACAGACCCTTTCATAGGCTGGTGAGGCTTATAAACCCCTTTCTCAGAACAATGTTTCATAAGATAAAATACACAGGATTATAAAGGAAGCCAGTTTTAGTAAAAGACAGTTGAAGTAGTTTTTTAAACTTTTGTGATGTAGTAATGAATATCCCTCTTTATTGACTCATTAAATAGCATATTAGTGGTGGGTCTTAACAACTAGCCCAACTTTGAAAAAGTGATGAGCATTAATAATATTTTGAGATATTGTGATAGTTTAAATGTGCTATGAGAAAAGAAGCCATAGGCACTGCTGGTACTATTGTGGTTGGCATCCCTATTCATAATCCTAGATTTCAGTTAGGAGTGAGTGATAATGAGGATACAATTTGTTTTCCTATCAAAGCTGACAGATCCTCTGAATTTATATTAAGAAGCCTATTCTAAGGGGAGAGGTCAAAGCAATTAACCACCATTCTCCAGTAAATGCTCACTCAATGTTAGCTATTTAAAACGAAAACTGCACTAATAAGTTTTCATATTACCTAAAACTGAGCTAAGACACTGATTGTTAGGACAAGTTACCTTAATGCCATCTGCCAGAAAACTGTTTTAATAATGACATAAGTCTATGATATTGACAATGTGAAGTGCATCCCCTCAGACGTGCTGCCCTTGTGCAGTGCACATGAGTGCAACCAGACATGGCAGCCCTAACAGAAGGCCCTGCACAGCTGCAACAGCAGAGACTCACTCAGATTCTCCTGCTCTCTTCTGCCATTTGGGATCAGGACTGGCCCCTTGCATCTGAGTAAATAGCTGATAGTTCCCAGACAATTTCAGGGAGAGTTGAATAGGCCTCCAATCTCCCACATAAGGTTGCCTACCATAGTTCTCGGAGATCCTTTGGAATTTTCCAGTATTCATCCCCAAGGCCCCCAAAAGGAACTGAGTGGTTTTGCTCCCCCTTGGAATGAGCAGACCTCAGGCATCCAGCCTCTGAGGGCACCCAGCCTCGAGACAACCAAGGTAGGTTGTGGATATTCCTGATGCTGGTGTCACACCTGGGTCTAGAAACCAGAAAGCAGTCTAAACCAAGCACTATGCAAATCAGTATCCTGAGATTCACTTAAACACAGTCGCACAACAAATTGTTGAATTAGAAGAACGTGGGAACAGCCCATACTGGTTCTTTATCACTGTATCTAAGCCTAGATTTTAAGCTTATACTAGATGAAAAGATTTGGTAGCAATTCTTAATACAATTATATGAGTGTCGACATAGTCAAAATAGTCCTTTTCTAAGCTGCACAAATAAATACTATTGCCCCTTCCCTCCGAACCTCTGCTTTGAAGAAGGAACACAAGCTTAGCTGTCCTTTGTCCCATATTACAAAAGAAAAGCCCTTTTCTGTGGAATATCTGAATCATCCACTGGCAGTTTCTCAAGGTAAACACAGTAAATTAAAAATTAATGTTTCGCATATGTACATACACACACATAAGTGAAGGCTTGCCTCACCGGGCATTAGAAGCACTGAAGTCTATCCGTCGTTACGAAAAGTCACCAGAAAAGTGGAAATGCCGGGACAACATCAAAAAAATTCTGAAAACAATCTCCCGGATAAAGATAAATGTCCTCTCCATGGTTCGTCTTGTCTAATTAATCCCATGCGTGAGACTAGACTAGAAGATAAAGGAAAAAGAAATCAGATTGACTCTTGCTTTTAGTAGGAGAGAAAACAAATGGAAAAAATACTCTCTAGTCCTGGTATCTTAAAGGAAAGGAAAAAGACCCCCACAAAGATCTGCTTTTTCCTGCACATGATTATCTTCTCCTCATGAATTAGGTTTTTGATAAAAGCTGTTTCAGATTACAAGAAAACAAACAAACCATGATTCTTGTGAGTTCATATTGTATTACATCTCTGCAGAGAAGGCAGGAAAGCCTTTGACCGGTCTAAACCCAAAGTAAAATTAAAAGTAAACCAGAAGTTGGGAAAAAGAAAAGCGGCTCTGGGTCCACAGTTTTTTCAAGTCCGCAGCGAGGGGGAAGGGAGGAGGTGCTGGGGGTGTGAGTCGACTATAAGCTCTTTCCTTCCCTGATACACAGTGAGTGCTTCAGGTACTGGTCTGACGATTCTGCCGGTTCGGAATCTAGACCACAATTCCTCTGCTTCATCCTAAGCCAGCTGTTATTATTTTCATAATCATTTGAGAATATGAAGGAAGCAATTAATCCTCTCCTAAGAAAGATGTATACTCACTTTGGGCCCACATCAATTTGCATCCTATCACAGAGCCACATGAATATTCTAAGGTCTATCTGTATAGAACCTGAAAAGTCCACAGAGGCCAGATAAAGGGACTGGACCTTCAACCACTTTGCAGTCCATTGAACTCTTTCTCTAGATGATAAACACACAGGCAATGAGAGCCCTATACCAAACTCAAAGTCTCCAAGAACTATCTTGATCCATGGGCCTCTGAGACCTCCCATTATAGGGAAGGAACAACTCCTTGCTCCTGTAAAATATCCTTTCCAGAACGGCTGGGAAGGAAAGCCCTCCTAGGGATGGCAGTCTAATGAGAGGGCTGGTTTGCTTGACCAATCTCATGATCCAATAAAAAAAACCCCAAAAGTAATAGGACTTCCAGGTTATAACCAATGATGATGATGATGATGATGATGGTGATGATGATGTGGACCAGCCTCATGGGTCAGGTTGGAGACCACCCTAAGAATCACTGAATTAAACAGTGAAACAATTTGGACAGAGAATAAGACTACCCTCCTAAGTAGAATGAGGCTATTTCCCCCCAGTGAATCAGATCATTCCCATCTTTTTTTTCCCCTTAAATTTATCAAAACTTTGCCACCAAATACTTGAAATACCTGAACTAAGAATTTTGGAGGTTTACTACCTGCCAGGTATCATGCTAAGCACTTTCACCTACAAATTCATTTTAACCTCACATCAAGAGGTAGATACAGTTACAATCTGAGTTTTACAGGTGATAAAATGGAGGCGCAGGGATGTAATTTGCTTGAGGCCCCCAAGCTAGAAAATGGTGAATTTACTACTGTCCCTCCTTTTCTCACAGATATGGCTATCTTGGTTTTCTTTCGAGCAGTAGCTTCCAATGAAAACTCTAATTCCCAGCTTCTTTGGGACAGAAAGGGTCTTTTTAGAGTACTCCAGGTTGCCTTTCCCTTCAGATTTTCTCTGTGAATAAGAGAACTTTTCCTTAATTCTGTAACATTTCAGGATGTGTTCATCTTCTGATTCTTTTTAAAGTTTCTTCTTTCAAGGCTCAGCTCAAGTTTTGCCTCTTTTTGTATCTGACTGTTCCCTGAATTTATAATATTAAGTATATAATATTAATTTAGATCATGAATATTTGAATGTACTTTTTTTGGATAAAGGCCTCACTCAGACCCAGTCTGTGATAATAAAAGCCTTGGACATTTATGGAATTAGTCAATAAGACAACCTTCGTGTGTGAGGCAAAGCTCTCCTTCCTCCAGATCCACCACAAATGCTTGTTCTCCCTCTTGAAACTTCCGAATTGTTTTTGTGGCTGCTGGTGGTGATTAGGTTGAAGAGTCATGGAACTTGTTCTCAACATGTTCCTTCTTGCTTTTGATGATCTGCCTTACCCTCAGTTGGTATCTAATATCTAGCATATTGGTACCTTAGTCAGAACCCAGGCAGAAAAAGTCCCATTTCATCATCCCATCACAGCAATAAAAATAGGCCACTGACATGTCAGAACTTAAGGCAGGGCCTGGGAAAATTTTTAGTTAATATCTAGGAGAACACAGCCCTGTATCATCAGATTGAAAGAGAGGCAGAGACAGAGAAAGAAAGAAAGAAAGAGGGAAGGAGGGAGGGAGGAAGAGGAAAGAAAAGAAAAAAGAAAAATGAAAAGAAAAGAAAGAAGAGAGGAGAGGAAAGGAACGAGGGAGAGAGAGGAAGGAAGGAAGGAAAGAAGGAGGGAAGGA
>LNAC01000669.1:482502-498269 GCA_002007465.1 Ailurus styani | reverse complement strand
AGGGAGGGAGGGAGGGAGGGAGGGAGGGAGGAAAAACGATAAGCCATGATGTTGGGACTGTTCTTAATTCCACTTTACAGATGAGAAAACTGAGGAACAGAGAAGTTCAACTGCCCAACATGACACAGCAGGCACAGCCAGGATTTGAACACTGCATCATATTATTTCTCCAGCATAAGAGCGTTACATGGTAAACGGGAATGGACAAGTCTACCACTTATGACTACATATGGTCCTTTGGGTAAATGAACAGATTAAGATGGTCTTTAGAGGAAAACACATAGAAATATTTTCTGATATCCCATGACATCATACACAGCACAAGGTTAATGGCCACTCTTATTTACCTATATCCCACTGTACCCTGATAAGCAGCAGGACAGGGGAAGGGCAGGGAATGAATCTGAAAGCAATTTTTTTTTTCTGACCAGAAAAAAAAAATCTCCTATTTCTATAGGAACACAGAGAGAAAGATTCTGGGGAAGCCTGAATACATGTCCAGCTGGCTTTCAGGAAGTTTCCACCATGGGAGACAGATGAGAGAAGTCAGGACATTTCTCCCTCTGCCTTAGGGGTTTCTCCTCTATGACTGAATCCTCTCTGGAGTTCTAGCTCCCACTGTTTCAAGGTCTTAGTTCTGTTGGCACCACCTCTTCCCATTGTCTCTCCAGCCTTGGGGCTGGAAGCAGCTTTCTGGTGAAGTAAACATCTGCCCAGCTTTGGAGCTTCTCTTTCAGTTCTTCCATTACCTGTACAACCAATTCCCTGTATTAAATTCCTTCTGTTAGAAAGAGCTGGAATGGTGTTTGTTTCTCCTTATTGCATACTGACTGATGGACAGCTCAAGAGTTCAAGACGAGGCCTTGCCAAAGGCCATACCACAAGTACTGGAATGTTGGGGGTTCAGCTGCCCTCAAAACTTAAAGCCTTCCCTTTAGAACATGCTGCTCCTTGGTGAGTATCCAGTGTTTCCAATTTAATTCTTAAATTAGTGACAAATTACAACCCCCAAAAATCTCTTCTTCTTCTTTTTTCTTAAGTCCATGGATCTTTTTGGCAAGTTCTGATTTGTTCACGAAATTCTTACAGATGTGGGACTCTGTCCTGAGAAACAGTCTGCATTTTTCTTGGCGAATCCTTTGGTGAGTATCCCTTCTTACCTCCTCTGAAGTTATTGTTTCCTTGATACTTGAGCTGAAGCTGAACAGGCTTATTGAAAGGAACAAAGCCCTTTGAACAAACGAGCAGGGTGAGGACGAATGAGCCTTGATTGACCACTCCTGGCTACAGCACATGTGAAACTGGGCCCCAGGGTTCTGTGCTTGAATTGCAGAAATGCAACTAGCTCTTCATTGTGGTGGCAGAGAACAGATGGGAGACACACGGACACAGCCTCTTGAGCTGGAACTCCTGAGCTTGAGATGTTCCCATCAAACAGGATCACAGGCAAGGGTGAAGATATCAGGTGATAATGGTTTTAGGCAAATGGGATGAATTATTGCCATAGACACAAACCAATTCTGATCTTTGGATTTTCTTAATGGAGTAACTCCAGCCTCGGGAAATTATTTTCTTTTTGGTCAGTGTTCTATAACACGTCATTTATGTTTTCCATAAATGGAAAACATTTTATGTTGCGTAATGTGCATTCTTCCTGTAGTCAACAATATCAACAATAGCATCAAGTACAACAAAAATATTACAAGTGTTACTAGCAACTAACATCAGTGGACTTATGATAGGCTGATTGCTATTATAAGCAGCTTATTATAACACACTGAATCCTCTTAACGGCTCTGTGAAGTAGGTACTGTTATAACTTTATCTTACAAATGAGGAAACTGAGCCCAAGGAGGTTGAAGTTACTTGTCCAAAGTGACAGAGTCCGTACGCAGCAGAACTGGAATTTGAACACTGACAACTCAGTGCCTTGCCTGCCATTTTGACTATTGTGCTTTACGGCGTCTCCAAGATGTGTCGGAACATGGATAGAAGCATGTAGTGGAAAATTATGCATAATGTATTTGATCTGGCCAGGCTGTGAATAATTAGGAGAGCTACCTTGTGGCTCCATGTGACATCCTGGCACAGAAAAGAAAATTCAATTCGCTTCATTGAATGTCTAGGGTCTTTTTCTGCCTTTGAGAGGATCTCTGTGACACACTGTTCTTATTTTGTGTTACATTTTGGAAAGTCCTTCAGTTTCACACACCCCAAAGGTATTTCCAGGCTAAGGCAAAAGCTATTTGTAAGTGGCCAGCCCCACATAGCATTTTTTTTTTTTTAATAACACAGTGCTATGACTAGAATAAGGGGCACGTTTGAACATGCACATATTGAAACCAACCCTTTATTCCTCTCATGCCAGTGGGGACAGCTGACCATATCAAAGGGAAGGGAGCTCTTGAAGAGTCTGGTTTCTCAAGACTTTGGTTTCTGAAGATTTAAGAGAGCTAAAGAGGGAGGCATTAATATAAATCTTTTCTTGCCCAACTCCATCTGTGATATGAAGCTACACAGAGCAATGCAAGCTCCCTCTTGTTTTAGAAGTACTTTTTCATCTCATAATCTACTTAAAAACAAAACAAAACTACAAAGGTTTGTTTCTACAGGCTTTTCCCCATCTCCTCTCCCTACCTCAAAGCAAGACAGGGGCTGGTGTTTGGCTCCCCACTTGAGAGAAAGCATACCATTTACTTGGTGATGTGTCCCTGCCTACATGAAAGGAGGAGCTAGTTTGTGTCCCCACTTCACCTTTCCTCTCTATGACATTGGGGAAGACGGGTTCAGTGTGGGGCATTTCTTGGACCCATCTCCAAATTACATTTTGTGGAGATGGGTAAGAGGGGGCCAACTCACCAACAGATCAACTGATGGCCCTTCCCTTGCTTCATGAAGAGGGGTAAAGAGCACCCCTTGTATTTTTATTAATAGCCAAATTCTTCTGTTATGGACAAGAGAGGCAACTTCCCTCATCAACAATCCCTGAAGCCGAGTATTCTGCATGCAAAGGGAGGGGAGTCTGAGAACAATTAATCTCTATCAAGGTTTGGCAAAACAATGGGAGGAAGGCTTACTCCCCCTTCTCTCCTATTAGAAACAAAGTCCTATTAAATTGGTAAAATTTTAATGAGAGGAGAGGTTCTGTTGAACCCCATAAGAAGGAGAAAGTTAAAATCCTAGGTTAAAGATTAATATTCCAAGTTCAGAACAAAAGGATGCTCTTTTGTGGCTCTGTGCTTATGACTTTGAATGTAAACATTGTTCTGAGAGCCATTTTTTCTTTGCCAGATCTTTAAAGGGTAATAAATTAGCCCGTGGACAGCCATACAAGCTGCTACTAGACGTGAATGTGAATGTGTCTGAAGAAAAGGCTGACTTTCAATCAAAGTCTATTGAAAGAATGGTTGGATTTTCTAAAGAAGCATGTTGTGCCTATTAACCAACTTACAAAAGGGGCCATTTCCTTGATTTATGTTTGGTTGCTATAGAGATCTTGCAGCCCAGACTGGCAGGTGAAGCTCCCCCTAACAATCTCAGAGGTTTTTCTTAGTTATCCTCAGAGGCCAAACTGCTGCACTGGGTAAAAGGCAGTGTGCAAACAAGCTGTGTGTGTTAAAAAAAAAAAAAATCAAACATCTGGCTCAAGCATTTTCACACATCTCTCTTAAATTATGAGTTAGTATATGCAAGATTTAGGGCAAGCATCTTAACAGCCATTAAAAATATGAGTACAAAGAAAGTTCATTGTCCTATTTGGGGCCATGAATGACTGGTTTCTGTTAAGTGCAGCTTATTGCTTAAATTATTTTACAGAATGCACCGGATTCAATGTTTGAATTCAAACTGATCTTCAAATATGGCTGTGCCTTTGTGATCCAAGTGGAGAGAGAGATGTGTGTATCTGTGTATGTAATGCTGTATATTTTTGTTGTGTGGGTAGATTAGAGGCACTACATGTTACTTCTGGAGGGATCTTCAAGAAAAGTTTGCCGGGACTCCCTATTTTTCAGAAGGGGAAACTGAGGTATTATAGAATCCAGGGGTGACATATGTGATCTGAGGTAGAGTAGACACCGTCTCTTTATCAACACCCTGGCCACCAATCCCATTGCTGAGCAAACCGTAGAAAATTCCAGGGTCAGAGGTGAGGAGAAGGCTTGGATATTGAGGATTGGGTAATTTCACATTTAATTCTTAAGGAAAATATTATCACTGGGTCAAAGACAAACCAAAATTTATGTTCTGGGGGAGAGCAAGGGAAGGGGGAAGGAGAAGGAGGAAGCTGAAGAGTTGAGCAGGAAGCTAAGTACCCTCTTCACTGTCAAAGCCCCTTATAAAGAAAACAATGTCCTAGAAAGAGGTCAAGACAGCCCAAGATGCTGGTTATCAACTGATAAAGCGCAGTCTCTTCAAGGAGGTGAAGTACGTAAGGAGGGTCACTTTTGTTTGACTCCGAATGGGGCCTCCTCATGTCAGGGGTATTCCTTGTAAAGTCTCGCAGATGTTTTGGGGGAGACCATGACGGAATCTTCTTCGGTCAATGAGGGCAGGTTGCATGTGTCCTTTAACACATTTATCAGTTTTCCAGGACTGCCATCACAAAATACCACAGACTGGGTGGCTTAAACAACAGTCTGGAGGCTGGAAGCCCAAGGTCAAGGTAGGGTTGCTTCTTCTCAGACCTCTCTCCTTGGCTTGCAGATGGCCATCTTCTCTGCGTCCTCACATGGTCTTCTATGTGTACTGTCCTAAGCTCTTCTTATCATAGGGACACCAGTCAGGTTGGATTAGGGCCCACCCTAATGACTTTATTTAACTTCAATGATCTCTTTAAGGGCCTTATCTCCAACTATAGTCTGATTCTTAAGTACTTGGGGATAGGACTTCAGCATAGGAATTTGGGGGAGACAAAATTCAGCCCATAACACAGAGTTGTAAGAGATTTCTATTTGAACAGTCCAACACTGCATCTGTCTGAAGAAGAGGGGAGTGTTCTCCAGACGGTTCTCTTAAATCCCCCAACCCTCGGTCCCAGAGGGGGATTTCCACAGGCCCTGCCAATACCTGCCAGAGCCTTTTCCTGATTGCCAGTAAACCCAGGATTTCTTCACAGCTCTGTGTTGTGGTGACAGCCTTTCAGCCACTAGGAATTCCTGGTAGCCTCATTCCCCACAAGGTCTTGAAGTCTTTTGGCTAAGGACTCTCTGCTAGTGGCTGAAAAATGAATCCTTTGGTTTAATTCCAAAAATAATTTATGGCTTATTCCTTTGCTCTCCAGTACTTCCAAGAAACTAAAGGGAATGGCCCAGACAGGGGGGGAAAAAAAAGAAAAAAAAAGAAAAAAAAGAAAAATCCTTTTCCTCCCTCCCCCTCCTTTATTATGCTATAAACATTTGTTAATAGAGCAATTATCTTTTGAGCTGTAAACGCTAAGTAAGTATGAGGAAGAAAGGGGTGAAAGAGAAGTGCAATTCTTCAAGCTTAATGAAGTCAAGTGAAATTATTTCAAGTGGATATGAACTATGGCTAGCAGAACCTGTTTTTGCTAAAGTTGAATAAATGAAGACATGCCATTCTGTTGATCTACACCTCCTTGCAGTTCAGTTTTGTCAAGCAACACACACAAATACACCATAAAGACGTCTGAGGACAGCCCTGGCTGTTTAGAGCAGTAACTCTTTGTGGCTGAGAGGTGGCTGGTAGTAACAGGGAATGTGGGTACTCGGTCTCCTTAAGAGCTCGCAGTTCATAAAGCTGTCTTCATCAAGCACTGGCCCAGTATCCACCATTGTGCCTCCTTCTTTACAAACATATCTCATTTCCGCCTCACAGTATCTGTAGGGGAGAGGTCTTATTCGCCATTTTTGACAAATGTGGAAATAAGATCAGACACACTGAGGAACCTGACCAGGGTTCCACAGAGTGGGAGACAGAGCTGATACTTGAATTCAACTTTAGCTCTAAGGCCAGGCTCTCACCTACTAGATGGCACGTGTGAACATCTCTGCTGGTCCAAGCAATGGCGTGCTCTGTGACGTCATGAAGCACTGCCTCAACAGCAGGACAGCATAACTGAGTTAACACCTCTCACTCTTTGGATTATTATTCCAGAAGTTTAGGCCTCCACATACAGGTGAAGTACGAGGAATAATAAAGGGTGTTCTGTTTCTCTGCCTGCTGGAAAATGACTGTTGGATGGAAACTGGCATAAAAGGGAGGGTTAAGCGATTGACTCTTGATTTCAGCTTCGGTCATGATCTCAGGGTTGTGGGATCGAGCCCCGCATCAAGCTGCATGCTTGGCATGGAGTCTGCTTGTCCCTCTCCCTCTTTTCTTCTCCCCGCTAGCCCTCGCTCTCTTTCTCTCTCTCTCAAATAAATAAATGAATAAAATCTTTCTTTTCTTTTTTTTTTTAAAGGGAGGGTTAAGGAGAAGTGGACAGGTCAGGTAAAGATCAGTGTCTCAAATTTCTGCAGGGACAGTTAAAAGCAGAAATTTTAATCTTTAGGAGAGAAGAAGAAAAGGAACGGAAAAGCACAGCTCCAAAGGATGACAGATTCTCTTGGAAGATGGCATCTCTGGGGTGGATTTGCCTGGCTCTCCTCTTTCATTGTTTCTGCGCTAGGAATTTCTGCTGATGCTCAGGAATGGAAGCTTCTCCAGTGGAGAAAGGCTTGTCTGTAGCCAGGTAATCATTCACCAAATGGCTACCACCTGGGGTAGAGTCCCTCACACATGCAAATCGGCCCACATCAGGTCCTGAGCTCATGGGTTATTTCAGTGGACACAGCTGGGTTTTGATATCGAGTGGCAACAACAATACCGAGAATATTCTGCACCAAAGACTTGGACCAAAGAAAATAGCATGTTGACTATGTCCTCTCGGCTTTAGTTAGCTCCAAAAGTCTTACAGTAATTCCCCTACCAGCCTGGCGTGATTAGGGGAACAAGCAGTGACCAACTGCTTTATAGTCTGCTTCGGAACTCAGTTCCAAAGTCTCTCTAGATCATTTATTTTGCTATTTGTTTATTTTCATATTCCAGAACATCTTAGCCATTTCCGCCCCTTCTTTCCAAGTTGAGGCTACAGTACAAACAAAATTGACTGCTAAATGCAGTATTGCCTGTTACCCACGTGGACAAGTCCCTGTAATTGCTTTATAGTATTTGCAGCTTGAATTTCCTTGACAATGTTTTGCTAGATTTGCTACTTCCTTTTTACACTAAATTAGATATTTTTAGCTATATAAACAGATTTTTATTAAATACAAATTTTATTTTGTTTTTCAATCTACCAGCCTCAAGGGGAACTTAGTAGTGAGAAATCTGCCACCCCCCCTTTTAATGCGCACTGAATGCATAAGTTCATGATCCTACATGAACTGCCTAAATGTTTAAGATCACAGTCCATCTGCTTTTATCAAGCTCTAAGTGAATATGGGCAACAACAGATGAAGAGAAATGTTTCTATCATAAGCTACAATCATTTCCCAAAATTTATTTGCATCATTCCTGGATTTAGTTTTTAAAAGAAACTGAAGAGTGGAAAAAAATATGAAATACAGAAGGCACTATACTTATGTAGAACATTTTGTAATCTACAAAAGGTTTGTCATGCATTTTATTGGCTGACAGAGGGGGAGAACCTTTAAAATGTTTTCACTCATAAAAAAGGAGCCAGAATTTGTGAGGTGACTCCTCAGGCTGGGGAAGGCTGCTGACACAAAGCTAGGGGAAGCTGAGGGTGTTTCCGTATGGACGAGGATAGATGGAAGCATTTACCATCCACGCTTCCTCCTTCTGCCCTGCTAATGACCTCAGCCCTGGCCTGAGGGACCGACACCCCTTAGAATGAGAGGTTATTTAGCTTTGATATGAGTGCAGCCTTGGGACTCTCCATAGAGAAATTGCTTATTCCAAAAAATTTAGCTTCTTTCTCTTTTATATAAGCGGAAACATAGAAAGAAATGTAGTTTGGAATTTTCAGAGTACACGGGAAAAAACGAAGCCATGTCAGAAATGAATTTTGGGTGGAAAAATGAGGATATATTTAATATTTGCTGGAAAAAGGAGAGCACCAGAATCTACAGAAAAACACCACAGGTTGTTAACTTTGTTCAAGATGATGAGCATTTAAGTAATGCATTTCCACCTGAGATGTGAGACCTGTGTCATTTGTTGGATGCCAATTATTTTATGTGGTTACACAAATACAAATGAGAAAACAGTCAAACAGAGAGACACCAATGGACTCTTTCATTGCTTCTAATTACAGCCAGAACAAACTCTTCATAGTTGCAATGTCTTTATCACGTCTCTTATCTCCCCTCAACAGAGCAAATATCACAAGTGATAGGGAGTTTTTCATTTGTGGTCATGGTACATAAAATTTCTTGTAAAAGAAATGCATTTAAATACACATACAGGCTTATTTAACGAGCAGCCTTGAGAGGGTAATAGTATAGGCACCGTTATTAGTCACCGCGGTAGAATAATCTCTCTGTGCCTTGATTTACTCCCCTATGTAATGGAGAAAAATTAAGCCACTTTGGGGGGACCAAAAATCATCAAGAAAAATAATTAAGAAGTTGCCTATAGAAAATACAAAGGGCGGACAAAGGTGGTAGGACTTTAAGCTTGGGGAGCACCTGAAGTTTTTTAACAGGGTGTGTTAAGAAGAAAGAGGTGGTGGAAAAAAAAAAATCAATCCAGCAGCTCTGTGGGTGACACACTGGAGAAGAAAGAGGCTGAAGAGGAAGCATGAAAAGGCTACTGCATGACTGCTGGAGGGGTGGCAGTGGAGAGAGAAGAACACAGACTCAAGAGAGTATAAGAGAAGGATTAAGAGTTAGCAATTAATTGAATGGGGTTCGGTACTAAACAGAATGGGTTTAAATAGAGGGGTTAAAGAAAACAAAGGGAGGGCAGAAAAATGGCTTTGAACAGTTTGGATTTGCATGTATACACGTGCAGATGTGTGTGTGTGGTCCTGTGGACACCCGTGTCACTGGGCATGCATGAATGTGTGCGGATGTATTTTTATGTGTGTTTCGGTGGTTACCTAGGGATGGAGACAAGACCAAAGAAAGCCTAGTCTTCTGCTCAGTTGCCTCAAGTGGAGCCAGAATCTATAATCTTGCTTCTTTGGCTCTGCTGTTGACTTTGGACATGTTCACTCTTTCTAAGCCCTGGTGGGTCATCTGGAAGATGGGGATAGTCAAAACACCTCATCTGCATCACCACCAGTTCCTCACTCAGCCTGTGTCCTTCACCCGCTCAGTCTCCCTCAAAACACTCTCCAGCCTTCGACCACCACCCCAGTGGAAGGCACCCTCCTCTCACCAGGGTTACTGCAAGAGCAACTTAACTGGACTCCCAGGATAAACTCAAGTTCCCCTCTGACTGGTTTCCACACTGTAGCCAGAGTGACTTTTCAGTGGGTATGTGATCACATCACCACCAACTGGCCTCTTCAAATGGGTTCCTATTATCACATTTCCTACAGAACCCAGCACAATCTGACCCCCTCTACACGTCATACCTGCATCCTCCCTTCTCTCCTGAATGCAAACAGTGGGACTTCCCAACATGTGACCTAGGTATATACTATTCCCTTTGACTGGATTGCTTCTTTTTCCCCAAGTCACCTAGTTAACTCATTTGTCAGTGTTCAAAAACATCACTTCCTTAGAGAAGCCTTCCCTGACCACACTCTGATATGGGTCAGTCTCCTATGGTAGGACTATGCATTTACTTCAGGAAACATCTCAGGTTTTAATTATACATTCATGGTTGTGATGATTGAGGCAATGCTGCTCTCACCTATGAAACTGGAAACCCCATGAAGGCTCCATTCAGCTAACACAGTACCTGGAGGTGAACACGTGAATAAAGGAGTACATGAAAGAACATATGAATTAATATGAAACTGGAAACCCCATGAAGGCTCCATTCAGCTAACACAGTACCTGGAGGTGAACACATGAATAAAGGAGTACATGAAAGAACATATGAATTAATATCACAGAACTGCTCTAAGGACTCTTGGCAAACATAATTACTATTCAAACATGAGTCAAGGTTTTGATTTAGAATTCTGAATATTCTTTTTTTTTTTAAAGATTTTATTTATTTATTTGACACAGAGAGAGAGAGATCAGATCACAAGTAGGCAGAGAGGCAGGCAGAGAGAGAGGAGGAAGCAGGCTCCCTGCCGAGCAGAGAGCCCGATGTGGGCCTCGATCCCAGGACCCTGGGATCATGACCTGAGCCGAAGACAGCGGCTTTAATCTACTGAGCCACCCAGGTGCCCAGAATTCTGAATATTCTTGAATGAACATACGAATGGCTTCACTAAGCATCTTGAGACCCTCCTCTACTTTTTATCTACAGGGGTTTATGGAGCTATTTTAGAATGCTGCCTCCCTCATGATATTATCTATTGCTGCATAAAAAATTACTCAGAGCTTACTGGCTTAAAACAACAACATTTGTAATCTCAATTTTGGTCAAGATCTGAGCACAACTTAGCTTGGCTTTCTAGTCCAGCCTCTCTTACTGGCTACAATCAAGGTCTTGACTAGGCTATAATCATCTTAAGGCCTGACTGGAGAAAGATCCACTTTCAAGTTCATCTGTATCTTTGCAGAATTCAGTTCCCCAGGAGAGGTTAGATTGAGGGCCTTAGCTCTTCAGCAAATATTGGATGAAAGCTACCCTCAGTTTGTTGCCATGTAGGCCTCTCCAACATGGTGGCTTGCTTTGTCAAAATAAGCATGATGGGGGTGGGGAGGGAGAAAGATGCCAGCAAGACAGAAGCCATAGTCTTTTATAACCCAACCTTGGAAAGGACATCCCATCATTTTTGCACGTGCTGTTTATTAGAAGAAAGTCAATAGGTCTACTCTGCATACACATAAGGGGAGGGAATTATTCAAGGGAGTGAATGCTAGAAGGTGGGGATCATTGGGAATAATTTTAGAAGGCTCCACTCACACAAATGCCCAAAGGTAGGGTTACTTGTGACCATGTCCCTAATCCTGTTTGAATGGACCCTAACCCAGTGCCATTCACAAATTGGCCTCCTAGGAATGCTTGTGGCGGTTCGTGATGATGGAATAATGCTGTTCAGTATAGCAGCCCCAAAGCAGATGACTTACTGATCTGCAGCTTAAAATTTCCTTGTTTCTTCACAAAGTATGTCAGGGAGAGAAACAGTCAGTTTGACCCCGTAAGGTCATATGTACCCCATTTCCATTAAATAAATATTCACAGACTCTAGTGAGCCACCTCCACGGTGTCAGGTATTACGCTTTAATTTCAGCAATTATGTGGCCTCCTGTCAGATTTATATGACACTAGTGTTGAGATACAGAGGAACTGAAGAATTTCTACTTGGGGTCAGGCCCAAAATAGAGAGGAAAGTCATTTAATGTTCTTCCTCCTGAGAGGACTGGGTCTAATAACAAAGGACCTGCCAAGGAAAAGGCCCATGCTCTGAGTCTCCATGCTCAGGGTTCTGCCTGGAATCCATAAGCCCAGCTCTGCTTTCTGGTCTGGTCCACACTGGCAAAAGTTAGGGGTCACTCCCATAAATCTAGGATAAAGCAAAGACTTCTTGGGCAACTAAANCTGGTCCACACTGGCAAAAGTTAGGGGTCACTCCCATAAATCTAGGATAAAGCAAAGACTTCCTGGGCAACTAAATTCTTTCTTTCTTTCTTTTCTTTCTTTTCTTTCTTTCTTTCTTTCTTTCTTAAAGATTTTATTTATTCATTTGACACAGAGAGAGAGATTACAAGTAGGCAGAGAGGCAGGCAGAGAGAGAGGAGAGAGGAGGAAGCAGGCTCCCCGTTGAGCAGAGAGCCCGATGTGGGCCTCGATCCCAGGACCCTGGGATCATGACCTGAGCCGAAGGCAGCGGCTTTAACCCACTGAGCCACCCAGGCGCCCCAGGGCAACTAAATTCTTAATTTTGGTCTTATTCATACTCTCTTGTGACAAATGAGGTGGAGGGAAACGAAGACTTCAGAATAAGGAGGCCTGGAGGGATAAACCTGGCTCCAAGACAGGCGGGATGTCCAGCCCACTGCACAGCCCTGAGCCTCAGCTTGTCCACCTGAAAGGGGGGGATGGTGGCCCTCATTCACATCCCCACAAGGTCCTATGACAGATAGCTGAGTTGACTTCTCCACCCTCTATTATCCCTCCTTCTGTTTGGAGAAATTGAAAGCTTAAAGACTACATTTGCCAGCTTGTCTTCCTTGAGGCTTGGAAGGTAGAGTGAAGCCATAGCCAATCTTCCTGTAGCCCGAAATGCTGACGAGGAAGCTCCTAAATGTGGGAGTGGCTGCAGTGCGAGCTGCCTCAGTGGGGCATGGGCAGGACATCAGCAACAGTTTCATGAACTATGGATCCCAGCTAGAGTGGTGTGACCTTCTGCCATGGCTTCCTCTCCACCAGCATTTCCAGGAATATGAGAGGCACCCAATTCACTCAGCAAATATTTATCAAACACCATCTATATACCAAGTGCTGATGTAGGCCCTTGGGACTCATTGCTGATCAAGACACAGAATCCTATCTGTGGACCTTACATTCTACCATGTCTGTGGTAATAAACAATGAATATATGAAGCATATATTTTGTATTTAAAAAAAAATTTAGGGCGCCTGGGTGGCTCAGTGGGTTAAAGCCTCTGCTTTCGGCTCAGGTCATGATCCCAGGGTCCTGGGATCGAGGCCCGCATCAGGCTCTCTGCTCAGCAGGGAGCCTGCTTCCCCCTCTCTCTCTGCCTGCCTCTCTGCCTCCTTGTGATCTCTCTCCCGCTGTGAAATAAATAAAATCTTTAAAAAAAAATAAAATAAAAAAAAATAAAAAAAATTTAAGGGCTAGGTAAAATGGTGCCTCTCTGCCTCCTTGTGATCTCTCTCCCGCTGTGAAATAAATAAAATCTTTAAAAAAAAATAAAATAAAAAAAAATAAAAAAAATTTAAGGGCTAGGTAAAATGGTGCAAGGGGAATTAGAAATGCTGGAAGTGAGAGTGAGTAGCAACTCTGAACTAGGCAGCTGGGGTAAGCCTTGTTGAAGAGGTGACATTTGAGGAAAACTTTGAAGGAAGAGGGATTGGCCATGTGGTATGTGAGGGAAGAACATTCTAGACAGAGGGAATAGTTACTATAAGACCTCTCAATGGGAGTGTGACTGGGCAATTCAAAGGATAGGAAGGAGTCTCTGCATTGAAGCAGGGTAAGGGGGAGGAAAAGGGCAGAGGAGGATGTTGGTCAGGTGATGGCAGGCCAGACCTACTACTTAATTCCCCTGTATTAAATCCCTTTCTGCTTGAAACAACTAGAATGACCTCTTTTTCTCTACTAAATGGTTACTGGTATATGCATACCATTTACGTAATCTTATCCCAATCTTTATCCAATTGCATTGAAACTGTGCTTTTGTGTTTGCACCTGCCACAAAGGCAGTGCCTTACTTATCTCTGTCCTCCATATGGCTAGCCCAGGGCCTTACTGTGCAGATACCTGATGTATAATTATTACTACTTTAGGAGCATAACTATTTCCCAACCATTGCCTGTTCCAAACAGGAGACTTCTCTGTGGAAAGATGTAGCCTCCCAATATGGCTGGATGTGTGGGGGATAAAGATCTTCCCCCTTGAAGTAATAGATTTAGTATTCTAATGAAGTAATTATAAAAGTAAGTAATTATTGAAATAACCACATCAACCCCCAGTCATTAAAATCCTCCTAAACAGAGCTGGCATGATGGCTTAGGGCATTAGAAACCTTGGCAACCGCCCAACGCCTACAATAGCTTCTAATTAATTGATCTCACCTCTAATTTGCTATTGTTAGCCCAGTGCCATCATTTGTTTGGCCTACAGATCCTATTGCCCCTTCCTTTTGATTGTATTTGTTACTGTACCCTCTCTATCTCTTTCAATTAAGCACAGGTTAAGTGGTTCACCCGCAAGAGAATAGGAGATAATGGCACCAATCAAAGTAATCTCTTTAATTTGCTAAATGGATTACAGGGAAACCCCAGCCAAAGTGAAGTCATAGCTAGTGGCCTTCACTTGAACTATACACAAAGAGTATCTAATTATTAACCCACCATAAGCCAAACTTCGTTGTGGATTAAATGTCTACAAAGTTAGCCAGGTATAAGCAGATTTCAATAGAAGAGATGGCTCTCTGTGACTAAATCGTTCCCATGGTACAATGTCCCCACTGGCTCCTTTCCCAAATTTCTCGCTTCCCTTAACTTTCAAGTGCAACGTGCATGCTCATATACCAATCAAAGTACTGCCCAGCACTCCAGTCAAGAGAGTGGATTTATAATCTCTTTAAGGACATGCTCTAGCTAGAATTCATTTTTCTTATTTGTACTATAAATGCAAATGCAGTTTCATAGGCACGATGGCTCTGGCTTTTGCTGACTCTGAAAAAAATGTATATTTAAGAGTAAACAAGTTTGTCCTTAAGCTGGTAAGTGATCTTCCTTCTCTCTGTGACCCTGCTTATTCCCTCCCTTAAATACACACATACACACACACACACACACACACACACACACACACACACACGCACACGCGCACACACACCCTCTGAGACCCAGGGTGGGGTAGAGCATACAAAGATCCCATACCACTAGGATTCTGGATTTGTACATGACCTTGGTTTGTCATGTGAGCAGGCAAGCAAAGAATGTTAAATTGAGTGATTTCCCGGTAGAATAAGGGGGGTAACAATGAGAATAAAATGGAAGTTGAAAAAATACAAAATAAAACTCTGTAAACTTATTATAGGTTGAAGGGCCTAGATCTTAATTTGAACCATTCTGTAATGTACCCTTTATGTCTCCGAGTCTTCTAGCTTTCTGAAGTAGCTTTGTTCAACATCCAACATGATTGACCAAATGATTTGACCCCCAATATTCCACATTCTGCAGTGAGTCTAGTGAGCTTTCTCACATTTCTAAGCATTCCTGATGAGGCTTATGTCCCAGGCTGTTTCCACTCAGAATTCCTGCTCTTGACCCATCTCTCAACCTTCTCTTTCTCTCTTACCTTCTGGGGCAATTGGCCTCTCTCTTGTCTTCCCTCTTTAGACCAAAGACTGACTTAACCTCTCTTATTTCATTTCCTAAAGGACTACTAACACAGGATATATAATTATACTGAAGCTCAGGGCAAAATTGTCCAGTGGTGTCTTATAAAAAAGAACAGGATCGGAAATGCCTAATAGTTAATATTAGATATTGCTTGCGCTCAACCCTCCTCACCACAGAGAATTTACCACAGACCACATTTCCTTATGTGCTCTGGCTATCTACCATATTTTTCAGAGCCCCTCTTCTCTTTCCACCTCCTCCCTTTTGGTACCAGGCTTCTTCTCACACTGTCAGGGAAAAAATACCAACATTTTTTTTTTGCCATTGGTCAATAAAAATTTGTCTTTTCTTTAGATTTGCTCTGAGATCTCTTTGCATAGTCAAAAGATTCTTTAAGATCTTTTTCAGTCAAGAATGCCTTTCACTCTTGGGGCGCCTGGGTGGCTCAGTCATTAAGTGTCTGCCTTCGGCTCAGGTCATGATCTTAGAGTCCTGGGATCAAGCCCCACATTGGACTCCCTGCTCAGTGGGGAGTCTCCTTTCCCTCTCCTTCTGCGTCTGCCCCCTAATACCCCGCTAATGCTTTCACTCTCTCTCAAATAAATTTAAAAATTCTAAAAAAAAAAAAAAAAAAA
>LNAC01000669.1:360944-481508 GCA_002007465.1 Ailurus styani | reverse complement strand
CCTGCCTCTCTGCCGACTTGTGATCTCTCTCTCTGTGTCAAATAAATAAATAAAATCTTTAAAAAAAAAAAAAAAGAATTGTTACAATGAAACCACAGCCACATACCTCAGTATCTCCCTAAATCTCCAAAAGCATTCTTAGCTCTCATATTTGATCTTCTTTAGCAGTGGTTCTGATTGAGTAGAATGTCACTCTCTAACTATGTTCTCTTATATGTACCTAAGGCTAAGTTCACATATAATCTAATAAATATGCAAATTACCTTGTAGATGAATTGATATTTTGCTTTCTCTCTTACCCTTCACAATGAATAAGTTGTCTTGGTTACCATCTGTGTATGTACCTGCCCAGTGTTTCTTTTTGACAGAGGCGATTATAACCTGATGGAGTTTCAGTTATAGAAATAAAATCTACATGTTGATGGGTATATGACAATGGCCCCAGGTAGACATTGGTATACCTGCGTATTTTGGCCTAGACTCTAGATTCCACGAACTATATGGGTTTGGAAGGTCTGAGAGTGGTTAGAGAATATTTCAAGAAATGTGTTGGATTTTTTAATGGGTACAGAAAAAATGGTACTTTTCTAAAAGTCTCCCTGAAAGTCTTCCTGACTTTCAGAGTCTTCCTGAAAGTGCCAACTGCTATACGTGCCTCACATTGACAATATACAAAAGTTTCACATACATCATCTCATTTAATCTTTACAACAAACCTGTGAGATTAATACTCATTTCCTAGCTCTAATCAGGTGCTCAGAGGTGTAACTTCACAAAAATGTGTACACATGTGTCCCAAAAGGCAGGTACAAGATGAGTAGTAGCTATGGTGTTCATAAGCGCTCTGAAGTAGACAAACCCACATTTCCATCCACAGGACGAAGAAACACACCAAGCAGAACACTGACATCCTTGCAGCAATGAGAACGAACCAACTACAACAAACTGCACCAAAGGGAGGAGTCTCTCAAATGTCATGTGATTGAAAGATGGTGGACACCAAAGAGAAAATACCCTACGATTCCATTTATATTGATTACACAAGCAGGCTGTCAGAATCTAACAGTGGTTCTGCTTGGGAAAGACATGACAGAGAAGGACAATGCAGGGCCCTTCAGAGATACATGGTACATTTTGTTATTGATCTAGTTTCTGGTAACCTGTATGTTCACTCTGTAAACATTAATCAAGCTGTGCACTTATGTGTTGTACTTCAGTAACATGTACATGCAAAAAAGGCAGAGGGACCCACGCAAGATGGCCAACTTCTATTTTGTTAAGGGCATCACAAAAACAAATAAATAAATAAACCAGCCACCAACTACCCTCTATTACCACAGTCTACACATCTTAAGAAAGGACAGAATAGCACTAAAATGTAGGAAAGATGTACTATCGTTTACATGGCATAAATTAACTCTAAAAAGTGCACCATCTGAGCATTAGCCATATTTTGCTAGTTTTACTCTAGATCTCTAGACTCTAGCCTCTTCTAGGGTCAACCCCCTTTCACAAACTGTTATTTGAATGCTGCTGTTTTGAGGTATCTGGATAAAATCCAGGATAAAGCCCAGTCCTTGGGCAGGAATTCCTGTTCTAATTCGTGGGAGACTTCATGTGCATCTTTCCCTTTACTTCTGTAAGGAGAAGCTTAGGTTAATGGTGACCCACTTGGGCCTAAGGAGTGAATCAAGATGCTTTTTGGGTGGCTGAAAATGTCCTGGACCCCATTCCCCAGGCTGCTTTGTTAGGTGGCTCAAGTAGCTCCAGTCTGCCCCCTCTCCACATCCACCAGCCTCCACAATGCAATCTACTAATTCCTTGACACCTGCCTAGAGTTCTTCCTCACCGGCTCCACCTCAAATTACATCCTGCAGCTTTAAGCTTCCACTCTGCTCCTTGGACAGCTAGTCAGTTAACTTTTTTTAAGTTCTCCAGTAATATGTGGATATAGGCTTTCCTACTATTATTATTGTCAGCCGTGACTAGCGATATCCTCTATCTATATCTTCTTTCAACTACACAAATATTCATTCATCTATCCCTCTATTCATTTTCCCCCTTGTTTTCCCACCTCCTTTCATGTTAATTTTTTTTTAAGATTTTATTGATTTATATGAGAGACAAAGAAAGAGCACAGCAGAGAAAGCAGCAGAGGGAGAGGGAGAAGCAGGCTTCCTGCTGAGCAGGGGGCCCAATGCTGGGCTCCATCCCAGGACCCTGGGGTCATGACCTGAGCCGAAGGCAGACGCCTAACCGACTGAGCCACCCAGGAGCCCTCTTGCCCAAACTGTTAATCTATCAGAAATGATGACCAGTGCTGGATCTAGGACACAAGTTTCCAGTTTACAAAATGTTTATAGTACAGACTGCAGTCAAGATATATTGTATTAGTCAAGGGCTCTTGATCTCTAAACTCAAGTAACAGTCATGTGAGGACAGAACGATCTGGCAAAGCTTGGTCTTCACACAACCATGTGGCTTACTACAAACGACACTGCTCTGCCAACTTCCAGATCTCTGCAGATGGATTTTGAGCTGGTTTTGTTTTTCCCCCCAGGTCTTTCTCAGGCTAAGTGTTCAGCCTATCATTTCTTTCTTTTTTCTTTTTTAATATTTTAATTATTTATTTGACACAGAGAGAGAGCACAAGTAGGCAGAGCAACAGGCAGAGGGAGAGAGAGAAGCAGGCTCTCCACCAAGCAGGGAGGCCGATTCGGGGCTTGATCTCAGGACCCTGGGATCATGACCTGAGCTGAAGGCAGTGGCTTAACCGACTGAGCTACCCAGGCGCCCCCAGCCTATCATTTCTGTGACCACCGCCCACCCTACTTTGAAATTAGAGAGGTGTTACCTTCTGACACTTTTCCTTTTTCCCAAAACTTTGTTAGTAGCAGCTGATGCTCTGTGGATTACTTTGACTAGTTTCCTAGTTACTAAGAGAGAGCAAATGAGGTGTAGAATGAGTCTAAATGAAATTTCTTCTATTATATTTCACTTCATTTGGTTTGCTATAATCCCATTCCACAAATTACCTATTTATTTACTGAGTTTTTATGATGTATGTATATTTTAAGGAACTTACATGAATTATCTCATTTAATTATTACATCATCCCTATGATATAAACTTTATATTATAAATTTCATTTTACAGAAGAGGAAACTGAGTGACCAGGGATGTTTTAGTTTCATATGAGACCCTCTATACAGCTCTAACCTTGCTCTACATTTTAGGATAATTTCATTCAATTGAATAAATACCTATTATGAGCCCACAAGGTGCCAGTTTCTGAACTTGGGCATTGGAGATTCAGCCATGAAGAAGGGGGCCTGGTTAACATCCTCATTGGGTTTGTAAGGCTGTAAGGCATACATAAAAATATTGAATATGCATGATTCTGAGAGTGGTACCTATTGTCAAAAGGGGCAGAGCATAGCATCCTCCTGTGGCTGACAGTGTAAGGGGGTAGCTTCTAGGTGCCTTGCACATGAGCTGGTTGCTAAAGTATCCCTAAGTGAATGAGTTAAGACTCTGAATTCTTAAAAGTGCTATATGGAGAGCCTGGGAGTACAATAAGATAATCACTCTGGTTGAGGAGTGTGCAGGCCCACTGAGAGTACAGGGTTAGGAGCGCGCGAGAGCGAGGGGCCTAAAGAGAACTGGTCTTATTTTAAAAAACAAAACATTTCTAAGCTTCCAAGCCAAAGCTGGCTGGCTAATGATCCTTATATGGTATGCGAGGTTGATTACTGGCTCACACGTTTTCCTTTCCTGCCCTGGCCACAATCCCTGTAGGGGTGGTACACTACTCTACCCCATTACTGTCAGGCTTGGTCAATGACTTGCCTTGGCCAGTGGGACATATGGAGGAGAGATAGTGTGCCAGTCCCAACCCTAGGCCTTAAGATACCTTAAGTGTTGCATTTGCCACCCCAACCCCCCTCCTGCCCCATCTTATACTTCTTCCACTGTAGGAAGAAAATGTAAAGAGACAGCTGCTGGTCCCAGAGCAAGGAAACATGGGGAAACAACTGAGCCCAACCTGCAAGGTGGGGCCAACCCTGACTCCCCCTAAGTCCTGCAAGGCCCTGCAGAGTCCACTGGACTTACAGAGAAAAAATATCTGTTGTTGTAACCATTGTGATTTGGGGCTGTTTGTTTCACAGCATCATTATAGCAGCTACACACAGGCTGTGCTCACGTCTCATCTCTAGACAGTCGTTCCAGAAACTTGTCCTGTTTCCACACTGTCTCAGCAGCCCTGGGAAAGAGAGGCCTTCCCCAGTTATCCTCTATAGAGAGGCAAACCCCCAGCTACCATCAGGCTCTGTTCTTTCCCCTGCTTCATGTTTCTGGATAGTCCACATAACCATTCTATATATGACCTACTTATTTATTTCCTGTCTCCTCAACCGCCCTTCCTTCCTTCCTCATCCCAAACAAAAGTCTGGGTCCCAGAAAGATTCTGATCAAATTGATCTGTGTTGAGACCTGGTCTTTGGCCTTTTAAAAAAACTGAAAAACCAAAACCCAAAAAATCTCCCTGGATAATCTTAATATGCAGCGAAGGTTGAAAACCACTGCATAACGTGGGTGATGGAGGCCTGAATCAGACATGATTTGCTAAATAAAGGCCATGACTGATGAGAATCTTACAAGAGAGTGGTCTACAGCAACCAGCCACATGTGAGCACCTGCAATGCACCAAGTCCAAACGGAGAGGTGTTTGAAGTATAAAATACATGCTGGATTTTGAAGACTTCAGTATGAACAAGAGAATGTAAACTATTTCATTAACAATGTTTGTATTTGCTACATGTTGAAATGGTATTTTGGATATGTTGGGTGAAAAGGCATATTGTTGAAATTAATTTCACCTGCTTCTTACTTTTTTAAAATAGAGTGATGAGAAAGCTTAAAACCACATAGGTGCCCCCAGAGAACATGCCTACTGGGCAGCTCTGGGCCCCGGAGTTTCCCAGGCCAATGGCACTGCATGCGCAAAGCCTAGAGTGAGAAGCACCCCGGGGGTGGAGCCTGGGTTCTCCCACGCAGCTCGGTTGTGACATCCAGGGTGAGTCATGCAGAGGTAGCAGGACAGGAGGATGCACAGAGGATAGGCTGCCGAGGCCTCACCACCTTGCTGAGGGCTGCAGCCATTTCCTGGAGGGGCCTGAAAACGATCTTTCCAAAAGGCAGGAAGGCCGGGGATTGCAAAGACATTAGGTGGGAGATTATAGTAGGAGACTGGCAGATGCTGAGGAAGTGAGATATTTGTAGTAGTAGAGTCAAGTGCAAGCTGGCAACTGCTTTCCTAGTCTAGGGCACTTACAGGTTGATTCATGGGCAATTTGAACCCATAAGCAGTTACAGTGATGAAACACAGAGACCAAACGAGATCACATTCCTTATCTTTGCCAGTGAGCACACGCTCCCCAGGCAGATGCTGTCACATACACTGTCACCTTGAGAGGTGTGATCCCATCACCGTAACTGACGGGATGAGCAGGGAGACGTCACTGCCAACAGCACCATGAGATATGGGTGCATTCGAAGATGAATTGGGCCACCACTAAGAAAGCCAGCCTTGCTTTGGCAAAAGACAAGGGGGAAGAAACTCAAGTCATAACCGGACGAGAACGACCTGTAAACACAACTCTCACCTCAGTGCCCATTAGGTGATGATTTTAAAGGCGAACTGTTAAAATGTCCAGAGAAGGAAATGAAATGATTCTACAGCTGGGCACCTGGAAATTATTTGGGATGTAAAAAGAAACATTAGCTTCTCGTGCACGGTAACAGAGGCCAGTTCGAGCCCTTTGTTAGACACGCAAACATCAGGGACGATTCTCCGTGTAATACAACATGTGGCTGCACACAGAAGCCACTAAATATTCAGCTGGATTCCAATCCCATGGATGAAACTGTTGAGTATAGGTCACCCATTTTCTGCAGTACACCAGGACAGCTGGGGGCTGTCCGGGGAAGCTCAGGGCTATTCAAGGCTTATCCAGCCTCAGTTTACAGTGGATATAAACTGCATAGGAACTAGCTGGGATGGCCAAAGAGAAAACATTTCTCTTTTGAACATGAAGAGTTCTATTTGAGCAGGTTGAGTAGGAATTGGCATCTCATAGACTGGTAGAATTCAGGTATAGGTGACAATCAACCCTTTCATTGAACAGGGGGAGACACTGAGACCCAGGCAAGACAGTGACCCATCCAAGCTCCACAGCTCGTCAGATGGAGGGCTGGGAATCCAACCTGAGTCTCCTGGGTCCCCGTTCAGTGTTCCTGCATGACTTGCTACTTGTAACTGACCCAGACGCTGAGGTGTCTTGAAGTCAAACTACTTGAGATGCCAGGACCTGGTGTGAGGCAGTGGTTCTCAACTCTGGCTGCATACTAGAAAACCTGGAGGAATTTTGGAAAACTCCTGGCTGCAAACCAGAGCCATTATTAATTCAGATTCTCTGGGGTTGAGACCTGGGCATCATCATTTAAAAAGAAAGCTCTCCGGGTGACTGTAATTTGTAGGTGACAATTATTGCCTAAAGGGGTACTTGAGTGATTTTAGAGAAGACCCAGCTTTCAAAGGCAGGACATCACCTGACTGAGATGACTGTCACATCCAGGCCGATCTAGAGGCCCCGTTATAAAGGAGCTGGAGATCAAATCAGCAATCCTATCCTCATCTGAAGACTTTTTTATTAGCCAGACTGACACATGGGTTGCAAAGTCACCTTGCTGGTGCCCAGTGAAGACGATGGTACATCTATGAACTATGACCAGCTGATGCCAGCTTTGTTCTCAGTTGGTATAACAGTGGATTCTTCCACCCCACATGCATGGGACCAGGATGGGACCCAACTTAAGATGCCCAAGTTTTGAGAGCAAACACAGAACCATCCATAGACCTTTGTACAACGATGGAAACGTTCTCTGTCTGTGCTGCCTTATGCAGTTGCCACTGGCCATCTATGGTCACTGAGTACTTGAAATGTTGCAAGCAGAACTAAGAAACTCTTATTTCATTTTAATTATCTCATATGCTAAGTCTAAATAATCACAAACATTTAGTGACCACTGCACTGAACAATGAAAAAGCAGTCTTGGAACTGTCCCAACCAGGTAAGGTGACGTAGACTTTGTAGATGAGGAGGAAGGTAAACATTTTAACTTTAAACTGTGTGGTCACCTCTTCCACTATACATATTTTTAGCTTGCTCAACAAGACTGAATGTTAAAAAAAAGAACAAGTTAACTTTGTGACAATAAAGGCACAAGTAACATTAATTTTCTTTTTAAAGTGCTTTTGTATATTTGGTTTTCCTTTATAAACAAGATCATGGAGTTGAGTGAGAATATTCTGGCTTTGGAACATTATAGTGTATGACAAGTTTTAGGAATGAGCAAATATTTTATAGCAACTGCCTTGCTCTCAGATGCTCGAGAGTCAAGTTGCAGGAATGATGGAGCTATTGTTTCATCTAATGACAACCTTTCCGTGGAAACTCTTCCAAAAGTAAGTTATGTGAATGCCAATATCAACTTACTCTCTCAGGAACACTTAAGCACCAAATTCTCCTAATGCAGAGACTCTTGGCCAAGGAACGTGACTAAACTTTTTTGATGACTTCTTTCAGTTCCAGAAACAGACTCTTTTTAGGCCATGCATTTGAGATGAGATTCCTGGGAAGTCGCTATGCTTATCCTATGAAACATTCCAACAGTCAGTTATTTTTGGTTAGCACCTTATTTTTCATATGGAAAACCGTATCATGCCCATGGAAATGCAAACCTGCTGCTATCTCTATCTTGCTATTTTATCTCATCCTTAAATATTTGACAGAGTTACTTGATTTATTCTAAAATTTGAGGGATAATACATTTAAGCCATAGTCCATCATGCTTGGTCGTGGTAATGACTCTGACCAACCTCACTTCACTATCGTAAAACCAGGGGTTATGAGCGATGCCTGCTTCTTTGCCAGCTAGGGGATGAGCATTCTTTGTATTTCACTGAAAGGTGGAACAGGCCATTCATTTATGAAGTAAAAGAAGATCTAGTCAAGAGGTGATATAGAGAACAGCGAGCGGAGGCAGGTATTTGAAGCCTGAAGTTTAAGCCCCGACACCAACTTACCAGTAATGTAACCTTGAGTACTACCTTAATTTTTCTGAGATCCATTTTCCTTATCTTCATCACAACAATATTACCTCAAGGGGGACTGTGAAGACATCCTAATGTGACATATCTTTTTGTGCTTTGTAAACTCAAGTACTATCCAGGTGTGAATTATCAGAATGGGATAGCGCGGCCAGTTCTTTTCCAAGTCCTGCATATAACTCTTTGTTTTGGGGCCCAATATGTACATATTTCGTTGGCCTCAAAACTGATACTCTTTTAAAAAAAAAAACTGATATTCTCTAACATTTTTTTTATTGTGGTAAAATAGACATAACATTCAATTGACCATTTTAACATTTTTTAAGTGAACTGTCCAATGGCATGAAATGTATTCATGTCGCAGGCAACCATCACCATTGGCTAGCTCCAGAATTGTTTCCTCTTCCCAAACTGAGACTCTGCACCCACTATCCAATAACTCCAATAACTCCCACCTTCCCCCTTCCCAGCCTCTGGCAACCACTATTCTACTCTCTATGAATATGACTGTTTTGAGGTAGAATCATACAATATTTGTCTGGCTTGTGTCACTTAGTATGATGTCTCAAAGTTCATCTGTGTTGTAGCCTATGTCAGAATTTCCTTTCTTTTTAAGGCTGAATGATATTCCATTGTATGTATATAACATATTTTGTTTACCCATTCTTCTGTCGTTGGACAGCTGGCTTGTTTCCTCCTTTTGTCTATTGTGAATAATGCTGCTGTGAACATGTGTGTACAAATATCTGTTTGAGTCCCTGCTTTCAATTCCTTGGGTTTGTACTCAGAAGTGAAACTGCTAGATCATAGGGTAATTCTATTTTTAATCTTTTCAGGAGCTATCACATTGTTTTCCATAGAGGCAGTACCATTTTATATTTCCACCAACAGGTCACAAAAATCCCAATTTTTCTACAACCTGAGTTATCTTGCTTTTATTTTGTTTTTAATTTTGATAAGAGCTGTCCTAATGGATATGCGGTAGATCTCACTTTGGTTTGACTTTGCTTTTCCCTAATGATTAGTGACTTGACTATATTTTCATATGCTTGTTGCCATTTGCATATTTTCTTTGGAGAAATGTTTCCTCAAGTATTTTGCCCATTTAAACGTGACATTCTTAATGTGAATGAGAGTATATGCATTTTGTCAAAAAAATGTTTTAGGATCTAACAGCAAAGTCATAACGTCCTTAAAAGTAACTGTTAATTGACTCCATATTGTTATTATTCTTACTATTATTTTAATCTTTATCATACTTACCACTAATTAATCTAAAATGATCAAATACTGGCCATTTTCCAGGCACTGAGCTAAGTTGTGCATAACTACGGACTTAGTGGATCTTCACACCCATTCTACAAAGCAAGAATTACTTACCACTAATTAATCTAAAATGATCAAATACTGGCCATTTTCCAGGCACTGAGCTAAGTTGTTGTGCATAACTACGGACTTAGTGGATCTTCACACCCATTCTACAAAGCAAGAATTATTAGTATTCCCATTTGACAGTGGAGGAAAACTGATGCTTTGAGAAGCTAAGCAATTTGGCCAAGTTTCGTGTAGCTATTAAGTGGAAGAAGTGGGATTTGAACTCGGGTATTCGGATGCCAAAGTCCTTGTTCTCAACCACCATCTGTAACTACCTCTCCATGATGGATGCTCCTCAATGATATACTGACAAACCTTATGGGACACGCATGTTAGAGGAACAATAAATAATAGGTTAGTGCTCATGATCTTTCATTTCAGAATACTTAAGGAGATTCATGGACTCATTTCCATGACTATTCTATGTTCTTCTGAAGTGATCCAGCAATATGGCTATCATTTGCTCTTATTTAATAGCCCAAAGATGAGATGTATTTTGGAATGTGCCTGAAAAATTATATTCCACAACACCATACTGTCATGGCTTAACAGTTTGCTAGAGGATAAAAAGGTAAGGCATAATTACTTTTGGTATTCAGTGTTCTTAAATACAACTGGAAGAGCACAATTACACCTCATCCATTTCTTCCCCACAAAACTTTATTGAGTGCCTATCCTGTGTGAGGTATGATTCCACGTTCCAGGTGTACAAACAGATAAAGCCTTGCTCTAATGGGTGTTGAGGGAAGATATGATAGGTGGCGAACATGCAATTGCATAAAAATTTCTGTTTCGAGTAATGGTGAGGAGTAGGAAGAAGAATAAAGCAGGTAAGAGGAGAGAAAGTTTCTAAGGTTTGGGGAGGGACCGACATTTTAGACAAGGCTGCCCGGGAAGACAGTTATGATGAGATGATGTTGGAGAGCAACGAGAATGAAATAAAATGAATAGTGGGTAAAGAGCATTTTGGACAAAGGGAACAACCAGTACAAAGGCCCTAAAACAAGAGTCTTCCTGGACTGTTTGTATAACAACGAGGAAGTAAGGGTGAGTGGAAGAGCATGAAAGGGGAGCTGAAACTCGCTAACTCTGCTGTTCCTTGAATTCTGTTGTTAAATTGACAACAGCAGAGTTTATCAAATGGCAGTGACCCTGGTGGGACCAAAGGTGAAATATACCACATCTAAGATCTGTGTTGGGAGAAATAATACAAAAAACAGATTGCTCTTGGAGAGCACACGACCCCTGGATCGTTTTTCTCTCACGTGGGGGGACATGAATCAGAAGTGTTATGAAGAAGAATCACCCAGGGGGTAAGACACTTATTGTTCTGGATTAAAAATACTATGTGCTTATATCTACATATGCAAACACCCAACAGGAAGTTAAGATTAATTTCTTCTGCATCAATGATGAACCCTTCGATATTGGATACATTTACTCTTTCAAAAAACCAGTGATGGTCACCAAATCCTCTCTACTGGAGAAAGGAAAAATAAGCCTACAGTTAAGATTTGTTTAAAGATTAGAAGAAGAGGATGCATGTGTGAGGGTTCATCTGTGAGTTCAAATACAATTTTCTTATTATAAACTTTTGTTCAAAAAAGTTTGTGATTCAAATAGATGTTCCAAAAAAATTTGACATTAGAACCACAGATAATTTAAGAAAAATATAACCCTTCTAGTGTTTATAGAAACCTTGAGAAATCAAAATCAAGAAAATATATTAGTTTCAGCATTATGTGTATACATCTGCCAATTTTCCATATTGGGTTTCTATAGTTAATTCAGAATATCTCAATCCACATACCCTGGAAAATAACAGTACTTAATTCTATGCCATTATTATATATAATGGTCTGATTTTTACTGTATATTTAAGCAAATACTGGAGGAACCACAAATTATAGTTCTTTGGCTCATATAGAATGAACTCCCACCCAGATAACTCCCAAATTGGAACAATGCAAGTGACTGTATTTTAGAATAATATGCAAACATTCAAAATCTCTTTCCCAAAAGAGCCTGTCATGTTTGTTGCAGAATAAAAATAACCTCAGTCAAGTGCAGAAAAGAAAGGGTCCTCTAGGATCACAGCCTCTGAACACCACTGCCAAGCATGGAATTTTTTTCTTACAAACAAGAGGACACTAAACAAGAGGTGATAAACTAAAGGCACATCAAAGGAGTAAGTGGGAGAGTTGGGGAAACAGTTTAAACATACAGAACATGCTAAAAATAAAAACAATGAAATCATCCAGATAGAGAACTGGCGGCAGCAGTGTTAGGTGGAAGAGAGGGCCCCTATTTAGTTTCGAAAAAGAGGCCTTCGCTGCTTGAACCATTTCAAACGTTTCAAACCACTCAAAATGTGTCTGTGTGGCCACCATTTCCCCACAATGTCTAATATACTGTAGCTACTCAATATTAATAATGCACTTGATATATAAAATCCGAGTAAAATGCAGGTGCTTAATTAATACTGAATCAGAATCGAATCCATCTTGAGGCAAAAGTACAGGAGGATGATGGTTTCCACTCTAACTTTATGTTTTTTGTGATGTCTACACTTTGTAAAAATTAATAAGTACATTCGCTTTCTATTTTAAAAAAAGGCACTGACATCCGATTGCACTAAAATAAGTAAGATGTGACTTTGGCTCCAAAGTCATTAAGAGTGAGTTCACTGCAAGGAAGTTGTTCAGTTAGCTCTTTCAGACTTTTGGAAGATGCCAGCAACATAACAGCAAGAGAAGGACTAAATTCACACAGCACTGGTCAAGCTTTCTCAGGAAGACAGGTCTCAGCCTGTCTCCCACAGAAGAAAATAGAACAGAGGCTCTCCAACACCATGTCTACGGAGTGGAGGAAAAACAGTTTCCCTTTTCGCCCCAGGGTTCTTGATGGCATACTGGGATGACAGCCACCCTTTCACATTGTCCCCACGGTCCTCCCCACTTGCTCAGATTATAAATTCACCAGGTTACAGTTTAGCAAGAGCTTGGAATTCAGGGGAAAATACCATCAGCTTTCTAAACAAAGTTTTTGCAGCAAAACAGAATCAACCTCCAAAGAAAAAAAGAAAAAAATATATATGCAGTACGCAAACTAACAAATGCATACTATTCATTTACCCTGCCACTAATTGAACTGCTGATAGAAGTGAGGGAGTTGCCCGAAAACATGAATTTTGTTGCCGTCGTGCAAAACAACCCCCTAATATCCCTTGCCTTTGATGGCTTCTATTACATTCTAGAGCTCTAAGAGAAATAAGCTTGTCAGTACAAAATGCCTTAAAGGGCTCTCCCCCTTCAGAACTACTGAGAAGACATAGAATTTGTTGACTGAGAGGAGGCGATCAGTGTGTCCCCCAGAGACGGCATCAAAGGCAGATGCTGTAAGCAACTGCAGATTTAATGCGCTTCTTCCCCCGTCCTTCCTCCCTGGCACACTGGCCTTCCCCTGGGACCGACTCTCATCAAACTGACAAAATGATCGTGTGTGGACTCATGGTTAGGCCCACGGATTTTCCCAAAGACCAAGGTGGCTTTGAAAGATAATACACAGCTCATTTTTATACTTGAGGCCCTTAGCCTATGTGCCTTAGAAGTTGGCTGGCTGAAAAATCTCATATGGAGCCAGCTAATTCACTCAGTTCTTTCCTTAAACCCAGGGGGCTAAAGGCTATTGAATTTCATGAGAAATAAACAAAATTTCAAATTAACTACACCGACCTCCCATTTATGTAGACTAGCCACAGAAGGGGTTGTTTGGGTTGGCAGAATAAAGTGGTTAACTCAGAGTTACTGTCTACTAAGCTGGCTGACACCAAGAAAAGTTATCTAACCTCTCAGTTTCCACATGCATAAAACGGGTGACAGTCATTATACCTACACCAGGAGATTGTTGTAAAACCTAAAGGAATACACAAAAAACACTAAAAATTATGTCTGATACATAGTAAGAGATACAATAAATGTTAGTCATAGCAATGAGAATAATGCCACTTATATTATTCATATCACATTTTGGTGGACCAATTTCCATTGAAACTTAATTATTAACGTGCATAACTGTAGTACTGTGTATAGGTCAATCCCTCTTCTGTGCTGATCTTTAAAGGAATTTTAGGTTATCACTAGGGATTTGAATTATCCACACTGTCTCAAAAACATCTACTGAGGGTCTACTATTTGTTCTTCAAATAGGAATTCAAAAATAATTAAGACTCTAAGATCAAAGTTAAGTCAGGGAGACTCGCAAATACATAAAAGCTGAAGCAGTGTATAAATGTATCAAATATATTGTACAACTTAAACTTGCACAACCTTATGTGTCAATCACATATCAATTGAAAAAAAAAAACAACCCAGTAAACAAAACCCAAATGCTATGACAATATTTATTATATGGAATGATAGAGACACACTTAGAATTTTATAGGAACATGGGAAGGGATATTGTGGTAGGCCTAACAACAGCCTGTCCAGAGATATGTATGTCCTACCCCAGAAAATAGGAATGTGTCACATTTATGTCAAAGAGGAATTAAGATTGCTAAGCAGCTGTCCTTAAAATAGGGAGACTATTCTGGATTTTCTGGGTGGGTCCAATGTAAACAGAAGAATCCTTAAAATTGGGAGGGGGAAGCCAAATAAACACTAGTGTAGTATGAGAAAGACTCAACCAGACAATGCTGTATTTGAATCTGGAGGAAGGGGACCATGAACCAAAGAGTGCAGGTGGCTTGTAGAACCTGAAAAAGGAAACAGGTCCTATGTGAAGACTACAGAAGGGACAGGCCATGTAGAAGCTTTGATTTTAGTCCTGTAAGACTCATCTGGAGGGATGAACAGTAGTTATGTAGAGTGAGAACACTCTGAGCCAAGGTATTAGTTTGGATAAAGATGAAAATGTGATATTTTCATTGATCCAATGAACGAAGTTTAAGAGACTGAATATTCTAAAATGAAGCTGCATAAATTCACACAGGTCAAGAGGGCGCCTGGGTGGCTTTGTAGGTTGAGCATGTGACTCTTGATTTTGGCTCAGGCCATAATCTTGGGTCGTGGGATCAAGTCCCACATTGGGCTCCATGCTCAGTAGGGAGTCTGCTTGAGATTTTCTTCCTTTGTCCCTCCCCCCCAATCTCTCTTTTTCTAAGATAAATAAAAAATCTTCAACAAAATTGAAAAAAATTTTCAGAGTTTCAGTCATAGGGGCATAATTGGGACTACAGTCTTCAGCTGATATAAAAGGGGGGGCTCAGAGGGCTATAATCTAGGAAATAATAATGTCATCTCTGTGTTTTAGAAACATTACCAGAGTAGGAAGATGGAGAATGGGCTTGAAGAGGGCATGCTAAGAGAAAGGAGACCACGTAAGAGGTCCGAGTGAGGGGTGTTGGAGTCTGCATGAAGGCTATCGGAGGCAGAAGGGAAAGGAAGGACCATTTGAGGAAATACTTGCCAGCAAAATTGGCTGCCTACTAATGATGCTTTGAATGTGAGGCATGAGGATAAAGATGGAATCCAGAACAACCTCTGCATTTCTAGCGTGGGTGACTAGGGAGATGAAGGTGGCCACAAATGAGATATAGAATGGGAGATGAAGAAGGGTTGATTTAGAGGAAGATGACCAGTTTCTTTTTGAGTGAACTTGAATATCCGGAAGTGATCTGGGATGTCACAGCTGACAGCCAAACAGGGGCATCTGGAACCTGTGGGAACCTGGGCTGATGAGTCGGATTTAAAATCTGGAATGAGGAGTCATCATCAGTGTTGGGAGAACAATTTGAAAAGTAAGACAGGATGCTATTACTCCAGAATGAGAACAGTGGGCTGAAGGTAGGGGCCTGGGAAACAGCAGCATGTAAGAGGTGCTGAAAAAAAAAATGCTTTTTAAAAAAACAAAGGAGAAATGAACAGAAAACAGCTGGGAGAACTAGCAAGGGTAGCATCCCAGAACCAAGGCACTAGTTTCAAGAAATGAAGGGTAGGAGACATAGGGTCAAAGATAGTAGGGTTGAGAAAGATGGTAACTGGATTGTGATGATGGTGGTGATGGCCCTGATCATTATCGTATAATTATAATAGCAACTAATACATTATGAGATTTATTTAACCAACACACATATACCATACATCCTACCAGAAACTACTCTAAGTGCTTTATAGGTTTGAACTTACTTAATTCCTATAACAATCGTACAAGGTAAGGTACTGTTTCTAACCCATTTTATAGATAATGAAATAAAAACACAGAGAGATTAAGTGACTTGTCCAAAATTACTCAGTAAGTGAGGGGGCCAAGACTCTCTAGAGGTCACTTTTTTTTTTTTAAAGATTTATTTACGTATTTGGCCGAGAGAAAGACAGCAAGAGAGGTGACACAAGTTGGGGGAGTGAGAGAGAGAGAAGCAGGCTTCCTGGAGAACAGGGAGCCCAATGGGGGGCTCAATCTCATGACCCTGGCATCATGACCCAAGCTGAAGGCAGACGCTTAACGACTGAACTACCCAGGCGCCCCTCGGGGGCGGGGGGGGGGTCACTTTCTTAACCACTAAGTACTGTTATCTCTCATCCTATCTCATTTAATTTTCACCATACATAAGCCAGTGATTAGGTCCTAATCACTAATTAAAGACAAAGGAACCAAGGATTAGCAGTTAACCAACTTTGCCCAAGGTCAGCCAGCTTCAGCCCTGCACTGAGATCAGGGTGTATGTATTGGCCTGTATATTGTTACTAATCAATACTAGTCTAATTGGAAGGAGGAGGCCCCAGATGACATCTCTCACAAGATATGGGTTTCCCTTTCCTCTGTTTAAGATGTGGGTTCTGTCTTCTCTCTTAACTAGGGATAAGGGAGGGGCTAATCTCATCCAATCAAGGACTGATCAGTTTTTAAATCTAGGTTCAATTCTGCTTTGTTCTTATCCCTTAGGTATAGACTCTCAGGCTTCTGACTAAGAGCCTGGAGAGTCTCGTCTCCTGAGGGATTGTGGGAGATTCCATTCTGCCCTTTGGGGGTTTGTTACTTTTTTTCTGTCATGATAAAGGAGTATGAACAAATTCCAACTAAGTGAACTTTTTGGTCATTTGGTTCTTATATAAATGGTAGGTGACACTTGGGACAGTTATTTAAATTGGGAATTCTTTATTGGTGTACAGCAGAAGACGGAGGCTCCAAAAACATACACCTATGTATTTCATACTCTACACAAAACACTGCAGCTTTCCTTTCTGTGAACAAAGCCCTGCAAAGCCCTACTGTTCTTGCATTTGCTTTCTTCCAACCAGGCTTGAAGGAATGCAGTGGGTCCCCTATTCCAGGGATCTCTGACCACCGGGTATCAGAGGCTGATCTCTGAACACAGTTAGTACAAACAACAAACAGAACTGAAATTCAGCTGGGCCTTGTGCCCAAGAAAACCAGCCACACATGAACTCACACCATGGGGGAAGGAGAAAGGGGAAAAAAAGTTCCAAAAACAAACTGAGGAGAGAAAAAGGCAGGCTGAGAAGCTGGCTCCACACTGACTAGACCCCACATGAATGTGTGAGAGACAAGGCCTGAGAAAGAAAAGCTTCCCTAGACTTGCCCAGGAAAAGAGCTCTAATCTCTCAACTTGGAAAGCAATGATGGAGACCAAGAGCTCTGACTCTAATAAGAGAGGAAATGGTTTTGGTTCATGCATAAAGTAGGCTTTGTTTAAAATGGAAAAAAAAATCAGAAATGCTTTAACATTTTCTATGTAGAGTCATTCTAACTGAAGCACTTATTTAGAAATGTGTTAATTAAAATAGTAATACCTCCTGTAACAGTGAAACCCAAAATTTCAGTGGCTTAACATAATAGAAGTTTATTTTTTTGGTCATGGAAGGTCCAACCGGTAGATGGGAGGCCGTGCTGCCATGCTCTCCCCCCAGGCAGTCATTTAGGGACTAAAGAGAGCTCTGTCACCTAATCACATGTAGCTTCCTGGGTTGATCTGGACATTGACATCCAGCTAGCAGAAAGGGAAGAGAGTGAAGGATTATACAGGAGATTTTATTCATTGGGTCCACAAGTGATATATGATCCTTTTGCTTATACATCACTGGCCAGACAGATCTCTGGTCGCATGGCTACACCTTAAATACTGGGAGTGTTGGGAGATGTAGAGCCTGGCTGGGCAACTACTTTCCAGCAAAAACTCCCTATTATGGAAAGGGCACACTGACCATTGGTGGAAGCAAGATGTCTGTTTTCCCACAGATTTGCTGATCTTTATCACACCTGTTTACTGTATTGGTTTGAAAAACAATAGAGGAAGAGAGGAAGTAAACTCACCAAATTAATACATCCTGCTCTGCTTACTTACTGTTTCTTGAGAGGAGAGCTTTTGTCACTTTGGGTGAGACAATTCTTCAGTGGCTAGACTGTGTCTCCCACTGCAGTGAGTTCACATCCCTGACCCCTGCCCACGAATGCCAGAGTACTTCCAGACACCATTACAACCAAAAAATGCTATCCACTTCTAAATGCCCTCCTCTGGGTTGGGACTACCATGGCCGAAAACCACCAAAAGTCAGAACTTCAAGGTACTGGCCCATTCTTCATTCTTGCTGGATCGAGTTATCAGAGTTGTCTCAAACAAATGTTCCAGTGGCTTCCACTCTTATTAACATCCCCCTAGAATGTCATGTATTCTGCCTACTTTGCCATATCGGATGTGACCCTACAACGACGGGCCTGAATCCACTGCAAACATTAGTGCTGCGCATTCAAAGCAGTCACCTTAGGGTAACTAGCCATTTAGTGTTATAAGGTTACCATTTCTTTAAATGTTTTAGAACTTTCCTTTTGGAATCATCTTCAGTGACAGGGCTATGTAAAGATGTGTAGTCACTGACCTTCAGGGAACCTCAGAGGTTCCTGAGTCCAGCATTCTGTCTAGTCTGTATTTTCTATCATGCCTCTGCCAGGAGTTCCTCAACCTTTATTCATTCAACAGAATGTGTCCTGAGCACAGCCCAGTGAAAAGTAAGTTATTGACCTCATAGTTTAATAAGAAAGACTGGTATGTAGGTGGATCTTTTCAATGTAAGTAAGTAAATGCCACAGCTCAGGAAGGAAAGGAATGCGTGGAATACAAATGGGGGAGAGACTAAACTATCTTCAAGAGTAGACACTAATTTGTGTGCTTCAGTGGAAAAGGTTGAGTTTCCCAGATTCAGACACTAGGGTGATAGTAGGGTATCATTAGGCACGTGCTCGGGGAGACCATAGTTATTTTAAGGGACTTGGGGATGGAGGAAGCCTAGAAAATTTGGAAAGGAATGAAGTGCCTGGGAAAGATAGAAGAGGAATGGGATGGATGGATGGAAACTGGATAAAAGGGGAGGGTCTGGGAGAACCAATGTGAAACAGAGTGTGGGCCAGGCATGAGAGGGAATGGAGGCAGCCAAGCACTCTGATGGACTTGAAGGCATGTGGAGACCAGGCCTTCAGTGTAAACATCTCTAACAGTATAGACCTCCTGAGGAAACCAACCTTGTATCTGACAATTTTAAATGTTCCAAAGGTCTTCTCAATACTGAGCCAAAACATGCCTCACCTTAGTTCCTACCCTATGCTCTGGTTCTACACTCCTAGACACAGAGATGGAGCATAATCACTATTTCAGAGATAAACCCTTCCAGAATCCAAAGACAGTTGTTACAGCCCCATGAATATCTCCTCTTCTCTAGGCTAAAGTCCCTTTTCATATGTGTTTTTCTGTGAGTAATGTTTTTAATCCCCCTTTCATTCTTATCATAGTTCTCTGTGCTGGACATATTCTACTTGGTTAACATTTCCCTTAAAATATGGTACCCAGATGGAACATACTATTCCAAGTGTGGTTCACCAGCATAATCTTTGATCTGCATTCGAGCATCAGATGAAGTTACCAAGCAGGCATACCGCATTACTGAGTCATGACGAACTTCCTGTCAACCACTGTGAGTATTGTTGGTAAGCTGGCTCCCTATTCCATTTAGAGGGAGATGTTTTTTAAATGTGAGTGTGTAACTTTACAGATATCAACAAATGTTTCCCTTGGTAAAATTTGGTCCATTTTTCTAGGTTTTCAAGAGCTTTGGAATAGTCCTTGTCTTATGATGTCTTATGCAAGCATGATAAACACGATTCTGATATCCTCTTTCATTGTCTTGATAATGATGTGTAATGATACAAGGCTAAGACAGAACTCCATAGACTACCACCCAAGACCTCTAAAAAAGTAAACTGTTTATGTCACTCTTTATCTTCATCCTTGGATCTTCTCACATTTTCCCATATTTTAACATCTTTTATTTTCATGTCTGGGTTAATCAGAGAACTCCATGAGCAGCCATCTTAGTTCCTTGCATTTCTTCTTCCTTGTCTGCTTCACTGATTACCCAATCAAATTTAATTTCTGACAGCCTCCTTTCCTTTTTGAGAAGACTATGAGACTGAGCGCTACCTTGAGCGCTACCTACTGCGCTAACGAGGCACCTCTTTTTGAGAAGACTATGCTTTGGGTTGCTGTTCATAAATTTCTACTAAAGTTTGCCCAAATATTTAAAAAATTCTGAAGTCTTGGTTCTATGTCTGATTATGAACCACTTCATAGTACAGTGTCTTGTTTTGTTTTTTTTCTGTATCAATTCCAAGATAACGTAGATATCTTTGGAGGAAACTATCTCCTTAATCAATTTCTTCTTCATCCTTTAATTCCTCCTTACTTAATGATTAAATAAGCTTCCCTGCTTGTTGCTCCTGCATCCTAGGAGATTATGTCAACAAAGGTGGTACAACCAAGGGAAATGGATTTTCTACAATGAGGGAACCACACAAGAAAAGACAGAAAAATAAAGATAACAGCATATTCTGCCGATTCTCCATGTATGTATGTATATTTGGCTCAAAACCTCACAAGTAGACAGGAAGGAACTACATCTTTTCTGTAGAATACTGGTTCTTTTGCTTCCATCCCCCATAGAGGGATAGCAAGTACCCAATAGGGGATCAACAAATGTTTCTGAATAACTAACAACTATAACGACAACATGGGTTGATGTTTAAGTGCACACAAACTTCCTCCTGCTGGCTGAAGCAATTAAAATCTTGGAGCTTAGAAGACTATTCCTCACTGAAATATCTATAAACACAGACATTTACATGACAGATCAAGAGATGGTTATGAATAAATAAAAGTTTAGAAGGAAAGCAATTTACCTTTAAAAAGTCTCACTGAAAAGTCGGTAAATGGGTAAGAAATAAATGCTATAAATGAATTTACAAGCACACACAAACACACATCCACATTAGCTATTGCTTGTCCAGACTGCAAGTATAAACGTAATTCATTTTAAAAGTGCCCCCCCAATTATATATTAAAATACCAGGTTCGGGGGCGGGGGGGCTATTGTCTAAGATGGTAGCATAGGAAGTTCCTCAACATACCTTCTCCCGGGGACACACTGAATCTACAGCTATATGTAGAACAACTCCTTCTGAAAAAAATCTGAAAACTAGCCGAACAAATCCTTCAAACAAATGGTAGAAGGGTCACATTGAGATGGGTAGGAAAAGTAGAAACATAGTCTCCCCAATCCTCCCGCCCCCAAAGTGTGGTGAATCACTATTGGGAGGGATCTCACAAACTAGGAGCCTCTGCCCAAGGAGTAAAGTGTTCCTGTCCCAAATAAGCTATTCCAACCCTTGAAACCTGCCATGGAGAGATGAGTCCCCAAAAGGTCTGGCTTGGAAAACCAATAGGACTTAAATCCAGGAGACCATCAGGGCTGTAGGGAACTGAGGTACTTTTATTAAAGAGCTCACATACAGACTCACTTGCCCCTGGGATCAGCAAAGCAGCAGCAGTTGGAATGATACCTAGACTCAATGTGAAGGAGATGCATTTGCTAATCTTACGCATCTGCAAGAGGGTCAGGCGTGTTTTGGGACTTTCTCTAGGGAATGGAGGCACTGGCAGGAGCCATTTTTGCCTTTTTCCTTTACCTTGATATCATTGGCAAATGCACCCTGGCCCTATATTCTCCTCATGCCTTACTAATGCCAGTGAATGTGTCCAAGCCTGGCACTCTCCCACTTCTTTCCTAAGCTGGTGGGCATGTGCAGTCCACAAAGGGGTGTTCTTTGATCATCTGGCTCTGGTGGCAAGAAAGGCTCACACTTCTGGGTCCCAAGGGACTGCAACAATCAGAGACACAGTTTTTGGTAGTCTACTACTCCCAGGGCATTACACAGAGAGGGATCTTAAACATACCCTCAGTCTTCACATGATAAAGGCCTATATATTTGTCCTAGACCTTCATCCTGAGGAGCAGACTTCAGATTCACCACACATCTAGAGGCTAGAAAGTTGCTCTCAGGAAACATGGGCTGGGGGACGCCATCTTTGCATTTTCCCTAGCCCTCTCTCCAAATCATCAGTAACTTCTAGGAAGGAGCTCATACACTTTTCTGGAGCCCCTATGTTTGCAAAGTCACCAAAAGCATACTACATCACCTGGTTTGGAGGCCATGAGGATGTAACAGTTGTAATCACAAAGGACTGCATATTTATATTTGTGTACTTTAAAAGCTGCTGCTTAAGGGTCTGGCTTTCAATCTGAATGAAACTAAACTGATTAAGATCCTTCCCTTTGGAACACCTTCAAGTCTTGGCATACCTCAACAAATGGGACCTATCAAGAATAAATCAAGAGTGAGGGCAAATTTGAGTGACAAGGTTTATGTCCTACACAAGGCCATTCCTTCAAGACTGGAAGAAGTAACTACTTTGCCTAATCTATGGAAACAGAGAGTCAAGAAAATGGGGAAACAGTGTAATATGATCCTAACAAAAGAAAAAGATAAAACACAAAAACAAAACCAAAAACTTTAATGAATGGAGATAAGAAATTTAGCCAATAAAGACTTTAGAATAATGGTCATAAAGATGCTTACCCAAATTGGGAGAAGAATGAACAAAAAGAAGTAAAATATAAGAAAGTATCAAACTGAAGTCACAGAGCTGAACAATTTAATAACTCAACTGAAAAATACACTAGAGAAATTCAAGGTCAGACTAGATGAAGCAAAGGAAAGAATAAACAATCTAAAAGACAAGGCAGTGGAACTCACATAAACAGAACAGCAAAAAGAAGAGAGTATTTTAAAAAGTGAAGATAGTATAAGAGAACTATGGAACATCATCAGGCAGAGTAACTTTTGTGTTATAAGAGTCCCAGAAGGAGTAGAGAGAAAGAAAGGAGCAGAAAACTTGTTTGAAGACATAATGGCTGAAAACTTCCTAATATGGGGAAGGAAACAGATATCTAGATCCAAGAAGCCCCGAATTCCAAATAAGATGAAACCAAAAAGATCCACACCAAGACACATTATAATTAAAATGTCAAGAATTGAAGATAGAATCTTAAAAGCAGCAAGGAAAAAAAAAAAAGCCAACTCGTTATGAACAGAGGAACCCCCATAAGGCTATCAGCAGATTTTCAACAGAAACTCTGCCAGCCAGAAGGGAATGACACAATATATTCAAAGTGCTGAAGGAAAAAATCATCCAACTAACTATATCTGGCAAGGTTATCATTCAGAATTTAAGGAGAGAGTAAAAGTTTTTCAAGCAATAAGAAGCTAAAAAAGTTCACCACCACCAAACCAGTCTTACAAGAAGAGTTAAAGGGATTTTTTTTAAGCTGAAGAGAAAGGGCATTAATTAGTAACAAGAAAACATATGAAAGTATAAATTTCACTGGTAAAGGTTAATATATAGTAAAAGTAGTGAATTAATCACATGAAGCTAGTACAAAGGTTAAAATGAAAGTAATAAAATAACTATAACTATGATAATCAGGGGATGCATAAAATACAAATATGTAAAATTTGACATAGAAAACATGAATCATAGGATAGGGAGTAAAAATGTGGAGTTTTAGAATGTGTAAGAACTTAACTTGCTATCAACCTAAAATACTCTGTTATACATGGGCTATTATATGTAAGCCTCATGGTAACCACAAAGCAAAAACCTATAGTACATACACAAGAAATAATGAGAAAGGAATCTAAGCATAACACTAAAAATCATCAAACCACAAGGAAAGAGAACAAGAAAGGAAGCAAGCAGAACTATAAAACAACCAGGAAACAATTAACATGGCAATAAGTATATACCCATCAGTATTTACTTTAAATGTAAACGGACTAAATTCCATAATCAAAAAAAGAGAGCATGGCTGAATGAATTTAAAAACAACAACAACAACAACAATATCAACAAATAGACAAAAAGAAACCCAAAGACCAATCTATATGCTGTTGATAAGAGGATAACTTCAGATGTAAGGACACATGCTGAGTGAAAGTGAAAGGATGAAAAAAGATATTCCATGCAAAAGGAAAACAAGGAAAGCTGGAATGTCTATACTTACATCGGACAAAACAGACTAGAGCAAAAATTGTAATAATAAAGGAGAGAGAGCATTGTATAAAGACTATGCAATGGGAAAAAGACAGTCTCTTCAAAAATGGTGCTGGAAAGACTGGACAGCTAAATACAAAAGAATGAAACATTTTTACACCACACACAAAAATAAACTTAAATGGATTGCGGACCTAAATGTGAGACCTGAAACCATAAAAATCCTAGAAGAGTACACAGGCAGTAATTTCTTTGACAGTGGCCATAGCAACATTTTTCTAGATATGTCTCCTCAGGCAAGGGAAATAAAAGCATCCAAATTGAGAAGCAAAATGATAAACTGTCACTATTTGTGAACAACAAGATTTTATACACAGTACATTCTAAAAATCCCACAATAAAGCTATTAGAACTAATAAATGAATTCATTAAAGTTGCAGGTACAAAAATCCATTGTGTTTTTATTTATTTTAAAGATTTTTTTATTTATTTGAGAGAGAGAGAGAGAGAGAGCATGAGCAGGAAAGGAGGAACAGAGGGAGAGGGAGAGGGAGAAGCAGGCTCTCCCCTGATCAGGGAACCTGATGCAGGACTCGATCCCAGGACCCTGAGATCATGACCTGAGCCAAAGGCAGACACTTAACACACTGAGCCACCCAGGAGACCCATGTGTTCTTATACATTAACAAGAAAACAATTCCATTTACAATTGAATCAAAAGAATAAACCATCAAGGATAAATTTAACCAAGGACATGAAAGATCTATACACTGAAAACTCTAACACAGTGATGAAAAAAATTGATGAAGATGCAAATAAATGGAAAGATATTCTGTGCTTATTAATTGAAAGAATATTGTTAAGATGTCCATATTACCCAAAGCAATCTACAGATTCAAAGTACACTACACCAAAATCCAAATGTAATTTTTCACAGAACTAAAACAATATACAATTTGTGTAAAACTACAGAAGATCTCAAATAGCCAAAGCAATCTTGAGATAGAAGAACAAAGCTGGACACACCATATTTCCTAATTTCAAACTATACTACAAAGCTATAGAAATCAAAATAGATGATACTGACATAGAAACAGACCCACAGATCAATGAACAGAATAGAGCCCAGAAATAAACCCATGTATATTTGGTCAATTAATTTGCAACAAAGGAGGCATGAATATGCAATGGGGAAAGGAAAGTTTCTTCAGTAAGTGGAGTTTAAACTGGACAATGGTATAAACATTCAAGAGAATGAAGCTAGACTGTCTTATACCATACATAAAAATAACCTCACAATGGATTAAAGCTTAGATGATTTAAGTTATCTAAGTATTTTTAAAGGATTTTAAAGGATTAAAGACCTGAAACTGTAAAACCCTGAGAAGAAAACATTGGTGGTAAACTCCTTGATATCAGTCTTGATTTTCTGGGTCTGACTCCAAAAGCAAAAATAAACGGGATTACATCACACTGAAAATCTTCTGTGTAGCAAATAAAACCATCAACAAAATGAAAAGGCAATGTACAGAATGTGAGAAAGTATAAATCATATGTCTGATTAGGGATTAATATAAAAATATATAAAAAACTCATCCAACTCAATAGGTAAAAAATAAACCATCCAATTAAAAAATGGGCAGAGGATATGAACAGGCATTTTTCCAAAGGAGACATAAAGATGACTAATAGGCACATGGAAAGATGCTCAACATCACTCATCATCAGGGAAATGCAAATCAAAACCACAGTAAGATATTACTCACCAGAAGGGCTATTACCAAAAAGACAAGAAATAACAAGTGGTGAGGATGTGGAGAAAAGGAAACTTCGTGCACTGTTGGTGGGAATGTAAATAGGTATACTCACTGTGGAGAAAAGTTTGAAGGTTCTTCAAAAAATTAAAAATAGAAGGGCGCCTGGGTGGCTCAGTTGGTTAGGCGACTGCCTTCGGCTCAGTTCAAGATCCTGGAGTCCCAGGATCGAGGCCCACATCGGGCTCCCAGCTCCATGGGGAGTCTGCTTCTCCCTCTGACCTTCTCCCCTGTCATGCTATCTCTCACTCTCTCTCTCTCTCAAATAAATAAATAAAATCTTAAAAAAAATTAAAAGTAGAACCATCATATGATCCACCAATTCCACTTCTGGGTATTTGAAGAAAATGAAAACACGAATTCAAAAAAGTATATGCACTCCTGTGCTCATTGCAGCATTACTTATAATAGTTAAGATTCAGAAGCAACCTAAATGTCCATAAATAATGTTTATTTATGTTAATAAATGTAATAAATATTAACATTAATTAATATAAATCAATTAATATATTAATAAATACCATGTATATTTAAAAAGTCATGTGTACACACACACACACACAGAGGAATACTACTCAGCCATAAAAAGAATGACATCTTGCCATTTACAACAACATAAATGGACCTTGAAGGTATTATTCTAAGTTAAATAAATCAGAGAAAGACAAATGCTGTATGATCTGCCTTGTATTTGCAATCTAAAAACTAAAGCAAATGGACAAGCAAAACAAAATTCAGATAGAGAACACAATGGTGTTTGTTAGCAGGGAGGCAGGAAGGGGGTTGTCGCTAAAGGGGGTGGATAAAGGGGGTCAAGAGGTACAAACTTCCAGGTATAAAATAAGTAAGTCATCAGGATGTAATGGACAGTGTGGAGACTATAGTCAATAATATTATAGTGCATATTTGAAAATTACAAAGAGAGTAAATCCTAACATTTCTTAAAAAAAATTTTTTTTGTAACTTTGGTGACAGATGGTAACCATGCTTAGATCACTTCATAATGCATACAAATACTGAATCATTACATTGTATATCTGTAACAAAGGTAATTTTATATGTCAATTATATCTCAAAAAAACAAAACAAAACACTGTGACTCTACTCATATATGCTTTGTATCCTGAATTTCTCTATCAGGTCAATAAGGAAAGTTTGTTCCCATTAGCACTTCCCTATAATGGTATTTAAAATAACCATGTAGGGCGCCTGGGTGGCTCAGAGGGTTAAAGCCTCTGCCTTCGGCTCAGGTCATGATCTCAGGGTCCTGGGATCGAGGCCCACATCGGGCTCTCTGCTCGGCAGAGAGCCTGCTTCCTCCTCTCTCTCTGCCTGCCTCTCTGCCTACCTGTGATCTCTCTCTCTCTATCAAATAAATAAATAAAATCTTTAAAAAATAAAATAAAATAAAATAAAATAAAATAAAATAAAATAACCATATGAATGAAGGATCTCATGTTATTAATATCAGAAAATGAAACAAAAACAAAACAAAAGACCAGGTTCTGATAGTCTTTGGACTTTAGCAGCTTAACTAAAAACTAAAACTAAATTGCATAAACCACTCTATTATGGTATAAAATCTGTACAATCAGAATCTAAAATTACAGTTTTTTCACCCAAAATTCAGCTTTGTAAGAGCCCTTTATGGCAAGTACTGATTCTTATTCATCAAGCTAAATTTTATCTTTTTTAGCTTTTATTTTTTCACTTACAAGGTGCATAATAATTAAGGATTTTGGTTGCCAAGGGTGAAATGCTGTTTCAAACTCCAAGTTCAATTGTTTTGTGAATTTGTAATTGCACCCTTTCTGAGGGATGGGGAAGGCAGAGGAGGAAATTCACAAAAGTGACACAAAGCAGATAATAATAGAGCCCCAAGAGGAATTCATAATGATATTCAAAGTGTGAGGGAAAGAAATTGTTTTCATCACAAGGAATGATCTCTGATCACCCACCATTAGCCACCACTAAGACGGCTATAGGTCTAAGGAGCCGCCTTGTATTCTAACAACAGATTAAACATCTAAGTCTTGATCTCCAGAGAAAATTACTGTTTGTCTTAATCCACTGTGTCTGACAAGTTGGGGGTAAGGATGTTTGAGAGAATTCATCACACACTTTGTGATCACGACTGGTGACAGAAAAAATGGGTAGGTGTTACCCCAAAGCTAACTCCAAATTTAAACTTGTCAGGAAACTTGACTTCTTCACCAATATCAAGGGCAGTGTCTAGGTTAGTCTGAGAGAGCTAGAAGGATGCTAACATTTGTCGAATGTACCAAGTGTTAGGAATGGTTCTGTTTGTTCCTTGGATGTTCCATGTCAACCAATTCAAGTAACATTATGCATGCCCAATTTACAGATGAGATCACTAAGTGTGACAGAAACATGTAAATGGCCCAACACTGTAAAGTCAGTTAGTGGCAGAGCCTAGAATCTCTCCAAATATGATTGCACTATTTTCTGCTTTATCCTACCTCATCTTTTCTTAACATGTAAGGTAGATGCCAAGTACTTTTATGATGTGGCTAGATAGGCACCCAGATCATCCAGCACTTTCCCCCTTTCCCACATACACCCTGAGACCTTGCCTTGATATTAAACATTTTAAGCATGGCTTTAATGCTCTCCCTGCTTTTAGGTGCTACATTTAAGTAAAACTGCCAGAGAAGGAAAGATGAGCTGGCCACTAAGTTGAGCCCTCACTGATAGCATTTCTGCTATCCTCAGTTGGTTTCTCAGCTTTGCAAAATAGAAGTAGGATGTCATTTGTTGATTCAGAGATGATTAGGCTGTAGGTAAACTCATGTTTACCAAATCTACAAGAAACTGATTACTAATACAGATGCTCATTTACTAAGTTAAGTGGAGAAGCTACCTATATCCAGAGAGGTAAATTCTGTTCTCCATGGAACTGCTTCTCTGTATAGGGTACCAGAGAAATTAAAGAGGAGAGGAAATATAACTGAAGTCTACTATGCAGGCTGTAGAAAAACCTGATGAACTATCTCCATTCCACAGTCAATGCATATGTTTGATGAACTGGACCAGCTACACATAACTTTCCTTTGGATAACAGGAAACCTGTACAAACTTGAAATAATGAGTCATTACATGTCTCATGCTATCATGCCAACCAACTGAATGGGTTGACATTTTATTTCAGATCATTTCATCATATTTTCCTCAGAATACAGAATTCTAGCAACTTGTTTGCAAATGTTCTCTTAGGCTTACGTTCAGCCATTATGAAATGGATGATGGGACAACTGGATATCCATCCATATGCAAAAGAATGAGGTCGGACCACTACCTCACCCCACATACAAAAATTAACTCAAAATGGATCAGAGAACTAAGTATAAAAACTAAAAGCAGAAAACTATGAAAAGAAAAAAAAACACAGGTCTAAATTTTAGTGACCTTGGATTAGGCAATGATTTCTAAGATAGAACACCAAAATCAAAAAGGAAAAAAAATAAATTGTACTTCAGGTTTCAAATGACACCATCCAAAAAGTGAAAAGAAAAGCTGAAGAACAGGAGGAAGAATTTGCAAATCAAATATCTGATAAGTGACTTTTATCCCGGATATATAAAGACCACTTAAAATTCAACTACAAAAAGACAACCCAATGGAAAAGTGGCCAAAGTATTTGAATAGACACTTTGCCAAAGATGATATGCAAATGGTTAATAGGCACATGAAAAGACACTCACCACCAAAAGTCAGGAGGGAAATGCAAATCAAAATCACATTGAGATGGCTCTTTAACCCTATCATATATAGCTAGGATGAACAAGTACTATAGAGAATGTGGAAAATTGAGTCCTTGCACACTGGTAATGAGAATGTACAATTGAGCAGTTGCCTTGGAAAAGTCTGTCCCTCCAAAAGTTACACAGAGAACTACCATATTACCCAACAATTCCACTCCTAAGTATATACCCAAGAAAACTGGAAAAATATGTCCACATATAAGCTTGTACCCCGATGTGTATAGCGGCCTTATTCACAACAGCCAATAAGTAGAAACAACCCAAACATTCATCAAGTAAAAAATGGATAAACAAAACACTGTGTATCTATATGATGGAATATCATTTGGTCATAAAAATGAGTGAAGTACTGATGCATGCTACAACATAGATGAATCTTTAACTACATTGTTGTAATTCAAAGAAGCCAGTCATAAAAGACCACATATTGTATGATTCCATTTATATGAAATGTCTGGGATAGGCATACCCATAGACATAAAGGAGAATAGTAGTTGCCAGATGCTGAGGGAAGGCGGAATACGGAGTGACTGCTGATAGGTGTGGGGTTTCTTTTGGGATCTTGAAAATGTTCCGGAATTAGGTGGTGGTGATAGTTACACAACTCTCGATGTACTAAAACCTACTATATTGTATGCTTTATAATGGTGAACTTTGTGATATGTGAATTATCTCCCAGTAAAGCTGTGATGAAAACAAATGAATTTTTTTTTTTATTTAAAAGAGTGTATCTGAGTAACTGGCCAAAAAACGTATTCATTACTTTTGGAGAATGATTTTTAAATAATGATTACCAGCTTAAAACAAAGAACCGTTGAGGGGATACATGTCCATGCTGTAAGAAACAGTAAAATACCACACAGTATTTGGTCTGTGAAAGTGACAAGAGGAAAATAAAAGATAAAAAGGAAAAGAAACAGAAAATTTATTAAAATAATATTCTGCTTACTTTAAGATCATTTTATAATGCTGTTTTGGGAAGTCATCCTGAGCGATTGTCTAATAAATGGCACCAACTTATTATAAGATCATTTTAGTATGTTAGTAACCAAATTCTCTAAATGGATTGCCCAAAGTATACTGAATATTGTTCTATATAGAATCCTTCTGTTGTGAGGTATTAATGCAGGAAAGCTTTTAACTGTTACAGGAAATCTTTTCAGTTAAAAAGCGAACTTTATTAAATGGAAAGATGGCAATTATGATAATAGCACAAGATGCTCTCTTTCAAGCGATACCAAAAGTACAGAAAAATATCAAATGTGGAAAGTGCATAGTCTGATTAGCTCAATTTTGAAAGACTTTTAACCTGTGTTTAAAGTTCGGGAGAGGAATAGAAGAATAAGAAGGCACAGAATTATGAGAATTATGTTCTTCTTACAATCTCTAAGGTTTTAAATGAAAATTATAGGATTAAAAAAGTATATTAACCATAAGAATTGATCTTCCAGATGAATAACAACACTGAATTCAAAACTGGTCCTAGCACTCTTTATAAAAAACATATTTCACAAGGAAGAATTCTGCTCTATTTTTCTTAAGCCCTCTACCGAATATCAAATTCACTATGAAATGTTAGGTCACCAAAACAACAGAAGATTATTGATGTAAAATTTAGCTTTTATTTTCTCTATTACACATGTATATATTAATATTAGTAGCTTAAAGCACCATTTCTTTCATTGATTAAAGTGCATATTGAGGGGAAAAAGAATATTCCTTTCCTCCTCTCTGACCTCCTCCCTACCTCCTCCTTCTCCCTTTCTCCTTTGCTAGCTCCTAACATGTCACTCCTTCCTTCTGTTCTCCTTTATTAGTAACATAATGGTCATTTATATAGTGTTCATGGTTTTTGTTTTTCAAAGGTTCGAGGCATTTTAGAAGAGGCCTGTTCAGTCTTTAGAAAGCCAGTAGAATGAGTATTTTGCCATAGAAATGAAAATCAAGAAATTGCCAACCTGCTGTTTTATGGTAAGATAAAAAAGTTATCGCCATCTTTGAAAATATGTGGAGTTAAAATTCTTGTGATGAATAGAATTAGGTGGGGTTCCCACCTACTCCAATACATCTATTGTTTTTATTTACTGTATAATTCTAACAGCATTACTCTTGGCACAATTATTATTTGCTGAATGAACATAGCAGGGCAAGAAGCTATATTTGTAAGTTCATCATTCAAATGAGATAACCATATTACAAATACATCAGAAATAGAAATATTTCTGAGGAATACACAAAGAGGGGGTTTAGAAAGGTCAAAGAAATGAAGTTAAAACTAAGATCCTCTGAAACAATTCACATGTACTCCTTTCTCAGGCTATGTAGACTTGGGGTTGTTGATCTTACAAGAAATCTAGACATATTTGATTTATATAACCCCAGAGTTAATTTTAATGTGAAAAACAGAGGTGATGAAAGTCTCTAGCATCTGAATAAGTTTTGGAGTACTTTAAAGCATTTTTTATTCACAGATACAAATACTGTGGCAAAAATCAGGAGATTTCTATTTCTGTTTTAAGGCACAAATAAAAAAGTGAGTAATAGTCAAAAAGGAGCTTTTGTAACAAAACATTTCCACTCCATGTGTATATCTGTGTGTATGTTTCTTCACTCTGCCCTCTTACCTTGTAACCTCACACAAGGGCTGTAATAAGAAAGAAAAGTGGTCAACCACATGAAACATCAGACTTGCTTATTACATTTATGGAATGTTTTGTCTGTGGTTTAAGTGAGTAAAAGGCATGATGGCTATTACAGACACAGAGGAAAAAGGCCAGTTGGACTTCATGATCATGAAGAATGAACACCCTTCACCTTTGCTCGAACTCTGAAAATACATCCAATCTCTTTTCAGTGAGGAGAAAGATGTTTCTTTTAGAGTTCAGTATCCTAACTCACCTCAAATGTCCCTAGATGCTTTAATTTATTATCATTCTATGCCCAACTTCCAGAACTTCCTCTGGTCTTCTGTGTAAAATTTTCCTTATAAAGTTTGTTGAAGAGAATGGATGGTACTTGCCAAGATAGAGGAAGTGGACTGAAGACGATTTCTCTACATATCATAACCAAAGAATTCAGACAAAATACAGAAAGAAACTGAGGACTCTAAAAAGTAAACAATCAATTGTAGGCCAATAGTGAAGAAAGGAAAAACTTGAGGAATGATCAGTTCCATTGAATTTTCTGGTTAGGAAAGCTCAATGGCCTAAGTTGTAGAACTACGCAATGGGCATGGGCAGCAATATTGAGAGAAATCCCAAATCCCGCTTTGTGGCCAGACAACTAGGAAAGAGGGGATACTATGAGCTAGAAGGGGGAATACCTGAGGTTTTGGGGTTTTGTCTGTTTGTTTTTTCACTCAGCCCTGCTCCGAGAACAGTCCTAGTCATAAGCTATATTGATGTGGTAGGGACAGTAACAGTGAAAACAGTGACATGGGTATATAAAACACCAAAAGGAAAACCTGCCTCTCTGGCCAGAGGAACCAGAAAAAGAGGTCTCTAAGGGTTGAAGTGTGTGGCAACAATCCCTGTAATTTTTTTTCTTTCTTCTTTTCTCTTGCTACTTCACCAAGGGTGGATGTAGTCACTTAGAAGTATGTAAAAGTTGGGGCGCCTGGGTGACTCAGTCATTAAGTGTCTGCCTTTGGCTCAGGTCACAATCCTAGGGTCCTGTGATTGAGCACCACATCAGGCTCCCCATTCAGTGAGGAGCCTGTTTCTCCCTCTCCCTCTGCCTGCCTCCCTGCCTATTTGTGTTAGCTCTTTCTCTGCCAAATAAATAAATAAATAATTCTTAAAAAAATCATTAAAAAAAAAAAAAGAAATATGTAAGATTTAAGGGGAGAAACAACTTTCTTTCCAGAGAAACAAGCATAAAAGTTCCCTCTGGAAGTGAAGAGTATGGGAAAATCCCAGGGAAGAGAGGATTGGAGAAAGTAATCCCCTAATTCTATATTATAAACTAATACAAATCCCAGGCTTACTTTCAATCCATGCATGCATGGAACAGATGTAAATTATGGGGTTCAGAACATGCTACCCCAAAATATAGTACTTTGGCATACTGAATATGTTAAGCTATTGCAATTTGAGAAATGTCAGATGCAGGAAGGACTCTCTGACCTCCCTTCCTTTTTTTTTTTTAAACCTCAAGCAGGTCATTGAAACAGAAGGTACTAGAAGGACTCTGACCTCTTCCTTCTTTCATGAAGGAGGTCATAAGACCCTCTTGTGAGAGGTGCCCTTCTTATACTTGGAGGAAAGGAGCACCCTTATCTCTGTGAAGATGAAAATGTACAGAGTGAAATCCAAGTGAACAGGCCTTGTTAAGTTTCTCCCAGTGTACTATTCCTAGCTCATATCATTTTGTCTTACCATGTTTACTCATGACTTTTCACGCTTTATCAACCCTAGTATAAAAGAATTAGGTTTAACTATTCTTTCAGGTATTCATTTCTTTATGAAGGCTCCTGCATCATGTAAAACTTATTACAAATAAATCGTGTGCTTTTTTCTTGTTATCCGTCTTGTGTCAGTCTAATTTACGGAAGCTGGGTCAGAGAACCTGGGAGGAGAGCAGGAAAGACTTTTTAATTACCCTACACAAAGAAAAATAATAAAGATAAAAGCAGAATAGAATGAAATTGAAAACAGAAATTATAAATAAAAATTTTTAAAAATCTAGTTTTTTATAAAGATCATTAAAGCTGATAAGTGCCTAGACAAACTGACCAATAGAGAAGTCAGAAATTACCAATATGCAGAATAAATGAGGAAATATCACTATAGGCCTTACAGACCCCAAATTTGATAACTGAAATGAAATGTATCCATTCCTTTAAAAACATAAACTATCAAAACTTACTCAAGAAGAAATATATAACCTGAATAGCCTGTAGCTATTAAAGACATTGAATTAATAGTTAAAACCCTTCCAATAAAATTTCAAACTCAGAAGTTTTCCCTGGTGAACTTTAACAAATATTTAAGAAAGAAATAGTAGCATTTCTATCCAATTTCTTCTAGAAACTCCAAAAGGAAAAAGTATTTCCCAACTCATTTCATGAAGTCAGCATTACTTTTATAGCAAAACCAGATAAAGACATTATAAACTACGATGACAACAAAACAAACCCAAAACTATAGGCCAAAATCCCTCATGAAAAAAATCTCAAAATCTTCACTAAAACATAGCAAATTGAATATAGAAAAATATAAAAATAATAATAATACATCACAACAAAGTGGGAAACAAGGTTGGATCAACATTCAAAATTGATTTCAACATGGTATTAACAAGTTAAAGAAAAAGAAATGTGATTCTCTTAATGAATACAGAAAAATCATTTGACAAAATTCAACATCTACTCAGGATTCAAAAACAAAAAACCAGCCCAAAACAAAACAAAAGCCTCCCAGCAAACCAAGGATAAAAATAAACGCCCTTAGCCTAATATAGGACATCTAGAAAAATCTATAGCTTATCTTATATTTTAGGGGAAATGACCGAATGCTTTCTACCTAATACTGGGATAAGGACAAGTATATCTGTTCTTACTATTCTTATTCAATATAGTTCTGGAAGTCCTAACCAGTGTTATAAAGCAAGTAAGATAAATACAAGAAAATATAGAGTAGAAAAGAAGAAATAAAACTGTTTCTATTTACATGAGATGATGGCCTACATGAGAAATTCCAAGGAATTAAAAAAAATGCATAAGCCATCTAGAATAAGTGATATCAGAAAGATTTCAGGATACAAGCACAAAATTAAAAAAATCAAATGCATTCCTATATATCTGCAATATACAATTAAGAATCAAAATTTTTAAAAGTACTGTTTACAATAGCATTGATAAATACTTACATGTAAGTTTTAAACATATAAGCAGGATGTGTATGCTGAAAGTTATAAAACACTGATCAAAAAGAAAACTTAAATAAATGAAGAAATATGTTATGTTCATGCATTAGAAGTCTTAATATTGCCAAGAGGCTAATTTTTCCTAAATAGGCCTATACATTCAACAGAATCATATTGAGAATCAGCTTGAAAACACCAAGGAGCTGATTCTAACAATTATATGGGGAGTCAAAGGAACTAAAATTGCCAAACAATTTTGAAAAAGATCTAGGAGCAACCATACTATCCAATTTCAAGACTTAACAATAGATCTACAGAAATAAACATAGTATGTTATTGACAAAAGGATAAATACATAGCTCAATGGAACACAATAGAGTCCAGAAATAGATCTACACAATATGGTTAATTAATTTTTTACAAATGTACAAACACAGTTAAATGAAGAATTGCTAGTCTTTCCCACAAACGGTCCTTGGAAAATTTGACATCTATATGTAAAAGAAAAATGAATCTCAAGCAATATCTCATAGATCTAAATGTTAAACATAAAGGCATAGGGAATTTAGAAGAAAACAAAGAACACAGTCTTTGTGACCATGCTCAAGCAATGAGATCTTAGGAAACCAAAAGAAAAAAATCCTAGTAAATTGGACTTCATCAACATGAAAACCTTTTGCTCTGTGAAAGACAGTGTTAAGAGAATGAAAAGACCAGCCACAGACTGGAAGGAAATATAATTTCAAATAACATACCCCACAAAGGCCTTCTAACAAGAATATATAAGGAATATATATATGTATATATGTACATATATGTATATACATATATATACACACACATATAAAACATATAAATATATAACATATGAACATATAATATAAAATATATAATATATAAGGAACTTCAATAGTTCCTTTGAAAGCAAGCAACCAAATTAAAAAATGCACAAAAAACTTGAACAGATCCTTTGATGAGATACACAGATGACAAGTAAGCATAAGAAAAGATGCTCAACTTCAATAGTCATTCAGGAAATACAAATTTTGACCACAACTAGATATTGTTAGACACTAGGATGGCTAATATTAAAAATAAAAGACATTACCAAGCGCTGGCAAGATTTGGAGCAACTGGAACTCTCACACATTGAGAGACAATGACGTAACTTTAACTTCTCCAAGGAATAACCTAAAAGTCTCAGGGTACTGATTATTTCCTAACAGTGTTGCTTGGCTGCAAAGAAGAAAAACTAAAAGTCTACAAGGATTTCTGGGATTTGCTTCATAGGAGCTGGGGAGACCCAGTACTCAAAGGCATTTTGCCTTTGTGCTTCCAAACAAGAAGGACCATAATGGGTATAAGTCAAATAAAATAAACTCTTCTGTTTTCTGAGAAAAATAGGCATTACCTTGCTGCACTATATCTTGACCAACAGACTTCTAGTTAAATTTGCCAAAAGTGCTGAGTTCTTACTTTCAAAAGTCTCTTTGGAGTACCCCTTAAACTATTTACAACCAAATGGGAATTTGTTCTTGGATACTGGGTGGTTTTAAATATTGTTTGTTTTGAGGAGGAGATAATCCAAGGAGCTGAGAGCCAATGAAACAAACTTACAAGGCAACTTTTATATTTTGGTAAGATTATCTTAGTTTCATAATTTAGATACAGGGATTTTTTCAGCGATCACAGCTGATGTTCAGTGCATTAATTATTGCTGCATAACAAAATTTTAAAAAAGAATCTTATAGAAGATTAAATCTGTGTTGTTTAATATAGGAGCCCTATGTGGCTAACTAAATTCAAAATTAAATAAAATTAAAAATTCAGTTTCTTATCATATTAGCCACATTTCAGGTGTTCAACAGTGACTTGCAGCTAGTGGTTATTATGATAGACAGCACTGCAACAGTAGAGTATAGATAAAGGCTGTGGCCCTTGGAGTCTGGAAGCCTGTGGTTTCCATTCTACAGTGTTGAGCAAACCTCAGCTTTCTATAAACTGAAGAAAGAATGCTTGCTTTCCAGGAAGATTTAACCAGATGATATTAACAATAATGATAGTTATTATTGGAAACTAAACACCAGACAAATATAATTTAATTGAGGAATTTAACTTTTCTTTAAAATAGTCTATTCCAGTTTTGAGTAACAATTTATATTGGTGAATAAGACATTCTTTTTATTACTTCCTCTCAGTCGATCTCCCTGATATTTGCAGATTAGTGGGTGAAGAGGCAAGTGTCCCATTTTTATTTATAACTTCATGAAATAGAGAAGGGCTGCTTGACCACTATCTAATTTCATTTTTCATGTATCTATGTGTTCCCACTGTGTGACAAGGCATGAGATTTGTTGATTTTGGGGGGAAAAGACTATAAGCTTACTGTCTTTAATAATTATAAAATCCCTCTTCTCCAAATAATTATTATGAAACTAAGTTATTTGGAATAGGAAGTGTTTATACATAAGAGGGAAAGGTGGTAGGAATGTGAACAAGGGAAGGGGGACCTTAATACCAGGGATTCCTAGGCTAATACTTCAGGATGAGCATACTTTATTCATTATTTGTTTTTATTCCTTTGGTGTCACTAGGCACCATCACTCATAATATATTTACTCAAGATCCATCCCCACTCCAGAAATAGGGTTTACAATACAAGTCTTTGATGATCTGAAAAACTATAGTGCACTTCATTACAGAGTATACTTAGGGAGAGGATGAGCTTTAGTTGGGGTGACCTGTCACACCAGCTCATCCATTACGTCTCTTGTCACAACTGTTTACTTTTTCACACTGTGCTGGAGCCCTTAAGAAGAAACACTAAGGTGGGATTGGCTACATGCTGTTCTCCTCTTGACCTGCCAGGGAATTAATCTTGAATGCTCAATTTAATGCTTTCTAACAATGACTGCAGGGCTGAAAAAGTCTATTTAAAAAAAAAAAAAAGGCACCCATTTAAAACATAGATGTATACGACAGTGAAATTAAGTTCTATCACTTTATCTTTGATAGGGAAATAGCAGCAGAAGGTCCCCATATCTCTTTACCATTTACAGGATGGCCAGTGATTAATGGGGTAGGATGTTAACTTATATATTAAAGTGGACAAAATCAGTAAAACATACCTACTTGTAAACAGGCACTGCAAATAATGGTAATTTATGGAAAATTATGATTTTCTACCAGGGTTTGAGAGAGAACTTCAACACTTTTTTTTATATTTATCAAATTTAATTTGGAAATCTTTGTATTTTATACCCTTTTAAGAAGTCACATGAAATTCATACAGAAAAGATGAAGTAAAGGTATGTATAGTTCCCTTACTAAAATTGGTGAAAATAAACAAAAGGAATAAAAAAATAGGGTGGAACATAGAATTCATAATTAAATTATAAAACAACCACAAATCACAGATATGAAAATAGTTTGCCCAAGACAATGACATTTGTCTCAAACCGAGATTTAAAAAAAATGCCAATAAATCCTGGCAAACCTCTCTAGCAAGGTACAAATTTTTCTAAGAGTGCATTGGCAGGTCCTGAGAGACCGAAGGAATAGCTCCATCCTTAGAAGACTGAGGCTGAGTTAGTGGAGAGGGCATCAAGAACCTAGAAATATCCTTACAGAATTCTAGCTATTTATGATGCCAAGATAACTTAGGAGAGGGGAGATAAACAAAGGAGAAATGAGAAAAAATGAAGAGAAACAAATGGCAGCTTGGTGAGGAAGCTTTATGATGAGTCACCATAACCTCTCTGCTTAGTGATTTGCTCTACCAGAAGAAAAATATTCTTCTAGAGCAGAAAGTACATTAGTGAGAGAGTGTCCTTGTCAGTCTCACTTTACTCCCTACCTGCATATTTTTGCTTATACTTGCAGTGAGCAAAGAGGAAGTCACAGGTCAATGACTATTTAATAAAGATTCAACATGACACCTACACATGGTTACCATTACACTGTTCTGTCTCCTATAAAAAGAAAAAATTTAAAGTACATAAAAACCAATCAACACATTTCAGAGAATTGGGAATGAAGAACACTACAGACAAATATTCCTCTATACTCTTAAAAAATGGAAAGAAACATGGAATTTTTGATAGGTGTGGAGAATATCAAAAAATCAATACAGGAGATAAAAGAAGAGATAATTAAAGAGATGAAATGCAATCTGGCCATGGTGAGAAAAGAAATTAAAGAAAGTAATTAAACCATTATTAAGAAAAAGAAAGCCACAACAGAAGCAGCTAGAAGTAGAGTGGATACTGTTAGAAATAGAGGTAATGACATAAAGGAGAGGCATAAGAAAATAATAAATACAAAGGAAGTCCAAAAATCAGTCAGAGTTGTATTAGGCATGGAAGATTTGTCCACTCTTTGGAGTAGAGCATCCTTAAAGTAGAGAACTGGACAAATGATCAACTCAAACAACCACCACCACCACAGACAAGAAACTCTCATAAGCATACTAGAAGAAAAGTTTCTTATGAAAAAGAAAGCTCTGTATCTATAGATCCATATGGCACAACAATTTTTCCTAAGAAAATAGTTACAAAATAATCAACGAAATGATATATTCCAGTGAGGTTTTTGAACTACCAGGATAGAGACAGAAATGTAAAGGTATTGAGACAAAGCGTTAAATTAGCTACAAGATACAAAAATCAGCTGACGTCAGACCTTCCCATAGCAACATTCACTCCCAGAAGGCACAGAACAATGTCTACTGACTGTTAAAAGAAAAAAAAACGGGGCACCTGGGTGGCTCAATTGGTTAAGCATTTGTCTTTGGCTCATGTCATGATCTTGGGATCCTGGGATTGAGCCCCACATTGGGCTCCCCGCTTGGCTGGGAGTCTGCTTCTCCCTCTCCCTCTGCCCCTCATGCTTGTGCTCTCTCTCTCTCTCTCTCCCTCTCTCTCTCTCAAACAAATAAATAAAATCTTAAAAAAAAGAAAAGAAAAACAAAACCAATATGCCCAGCCCAGATTTTAATGACATAGAAAGTTTTTCTAAAACTTAAAGACATAGAAACTTTTTCTAAAAAAAAAAAAAGTCAGTAATTGGAAAAGTCTAACTGAGAATGGAATCCAGGCCCTCAAAAAATAATGAAGAGGGTACACAACTCAGGGAAGGGAAACTATAAAACAAACAAATGGATGGTCTGTGAGAACTGATCCCATATAAATTTAGAAGAAACTTAATGATCAACCACTATGAGAAATAGGATTATAAAAGAGAATGTAAATATTATAAACACATTGCAAATCTAATAACATAACAAACAAAACATAGTTGTGATGGGAAGAAATGTAAGTGAGCCATATTCTTCATCTTCCATCAAAGATGTCAAAGATTACTTTCTGAAGGTATCACTGTGCATACATATGAAAACTATGATGAGAAGTGAAAAAAAATAGTGGAAGTATATATATAGTATGATCCTAATTATGAACTGTGGGGTATAAAGGGGTTAGGATTGGCAAGAAAAGAAACCTTTTAATTAATACCAACAGTATAGCAGTTCTGCAGTGCTTTTAAAATTAATACCAAATAAATTCCCCTTTTGAATGGATAAATGTTTAATCTTTCATGCTTTGTCAAAATGTCTAGTCGATGATTTGAGAGCTTCTACCGCTAAACTTAATTTTCTGAAAATATTTCCTTTGTTTTAATTCAAGGTAAAATAGTCAGACTTACACTGATTTCTCTCATTTAAAAAATTTTAAATATAGTTTCAGCAGACATATTTACTTGATATTTACTTGATAAGCCTATTAAACGACCATCTTTTAAAGTGCACACATGCTCTCTCAGGACTGGGAATCTCTTTAAGCAGTATCCTTAGAGTGTCCTGCTTCTGGAGCAAAAGACTACAGCTTCAAACAGGAAATAGGTGAATTGGGTTCATCAAGGAAAGAAAAGCACCTAACCAAATTAATCAGCTATAATAATCGCTGTAATGTTAAATGTTGTGGGCTGTCATATAACTGGTGTCTTACAGCATGACATGTTCTGAATTATGAGAAAAATCACAAAGTTAAGTACTCCTGAGGTATTCTGGATAACTGTGGGTCTTTCCAAAGTCCCTACATTCAGCCTTTCAGAAACTGTCACATCCCGATCAGTTTCTAGTATGTCTCCTTGTGTTTGATTCACAGAGCAGTCTGATAAGGAGGGACATGGAGCTTGGGAGAACCTGCCAGAAAAGTGAAGGGAGACACTATTTTCGATTGAGTACCCACTAGCAATCCAGACAGGAGCCAACCTGCTCGAAGACAAGTTGAATGTAAAATCACATTTATGTCCCTCAGCAGATGTTGTTTGTGTTCACCTGTCATAAATGTATATAGATTATATTAAGACATAAGGATTGACAGGTTTGCAGGTTTTAGTCTGAGAAAACAAGAAAACTTATATAGAGAGGTCTATAAAATGTTTGAGAAATTCATCATAAAGCTGATTTTAAGTTCCCTTTCGAAAGACACTGGCCACGGTACTTTTTTTCCTAAGAGAAATATTGCAATGGGGCTGGTTTGGGGGCAAAACTAAATTATCCTGAAGTCAGAGCAAGTTCACTGCTATTTTAAAGTAATTATGATCTAGCTCCATTGTTTGTTTAATAAAGGCTCTTGTATTACCTACTAAAATAAACTACCATAATGTAATAGAAGTCCCTAATTTTATAGAGTAAACATGAAGTTGAATTGCAGATATTTTGTAACTCTACGGATTATCTAAATGAACAAGGAAAACACAACATTTAAAACAAAAAACTAATGGTAGATCTTTTAGAAAAGTGGACCTCCGTGCTTTATGCACCATATAAAACTGAATGTTCATACTTGGCAGTTTGCCTAAAAAGGCTAAGGTTGTCTTTATCAATTACAGTTATCCATGAACATTGAAACCACCAGGGCCTTAAAAAATGACTTCTATTATGTATCTGTTTTCTGGTTTTGGGGGTAGTACACACATCCTTATTTGGAAGATGACCAAGGAAATTTGCAACACAAGAAGCTGTGATGGATGCAAGGATGTTCAAATCAAACTTTTTCTTTTTTAAAGTCCAAAGATATCATCATCCTATGAAAGCAAATTAAAATAACCTATTAATCAGAAATGACTATTGCCACTATAGGTGTAGTTATCTGTATTACAAGAATGTGCGTATGTGCAAATGGAGCCACATCTTTATTATTCATATCTAGTTGTCATGTTGCATGTAAAACTTTTTCTTACTTTTAATCAAACATGGTATCATCATGACATTCTGTTTTATCAACACTGCATTTTTGAGATACTTCAACATTTGTTATGGCATATTAATTTTTGGAAATGTAAGGATTCCAGAAAGTATGGGATCTTAAATGAATGAGTTCCATCTATTTGGTGTTGAAATATGGCTAAAGTCATTTTGGCCTCCTGATCTATACCTCCATTTGAAAGCATTACATTCTTCCAAAATGAATCCAGGGAAAGGACCCCCTACTTATTGTTTTTAAGTTTTTATTTAAATTCTAAATAGTTAACATATAGGGTAATATTAGTTTCAGGTCTACAATTTAGTGATTCAACACTTCCATAGATGACCTAGTGCTCATCACAACTGCACTCCTTAATCCCTATCACCTGTTTAACCCATCCCTCCACCCACCTCCCTTCTGGTAACTATCAATTCATTCTCTATAATTAAGAGTCTATTTCTTGTTTTGTCTCTCCTTTTCCTTTTGCTCATTTGTTTTGTTTCTTAAATTCCACATGTGAGTGAAATCATGTGGCATTTGTCTCTGACTTATTTTGCTTAGCATGATACTCTCTAGCTCCACCCTTGTTATTGCAAATGGCAAGATTCGTTCTTTTTTACAGCTGAGTAATATTCCAGTGTGTGTGTACACATGGGTGTGTGTGTATACATGTACACACATGCACACACATGTATATATATACCACATCTTCTTTATCCATTTGTCAATCAATGGACACTTGCACTGTCTCCATAATTTGGCTATTGTAGATAATGCTGCTATAAACATAGGTGCTGTGTATGCCTTTGAATTAGTATTTTTTTCTTCTTTGGGTAAATACTTAGTGGTGCAATTGCTGGATCATAGGGCAGTTCTGTTTTTTAACTTTTTGAAGAATTTCCATACTATTTTCCAGAAAGGCTTGCACCAGTTTACGTTCCCACCAACAGGGCAAGAGTGTTCCCCTTTCTCCACACCCTCACCGACATCTGTCATTTCCTGTGTTGTTGATTTTAGCTATTCTGAAAGGTGTAAGGTGCTATCTCCTTGTAGGTTTAATTTGCATTTCCCTGATGATGAGTGGTGTGGAGCGTCTTTTCATGTGTCTGTTGACCATCTGTATGTCTTCTTTGGAGAAATGTCTGCTCATGTCTTTGGTCCATTTCTTGATTGCATTATTTGTTTTTTTGGGTACTGAGTTTTATAAGTTCTTTATATATTTTGGATAGTAACCCTTTATCAGATATGCCATTTGCAAATATCTTCTTCCATTCTGCAGGTTGCCTTTTAGTTTTGTTGATGTTTTTTCCTTCACCATGCAGTGATTATTATTGTTCTTTTCATAGGTTCCCTTGCACTCCCAGGAATTATCATGTTAACCTTCTGAAATGCTTCTCTTTATTCAAAGCCCAACTCACCAGCTGCCTTCTCTTGAAGACTTCCTAAATTCCTGTCCCACATTGAAATCCTTTGTTCTTCCCTTTGCACCATCAGAATACTTTACTTATGTCTATGTTAAAATGCTTAAACAAACAAAAAAAATGCTTAAATACCTGGCAAGCGTTTCATAGATAATTTTTGTATTAACGGATGGATGGAGCAACCCCAAATTTCATCTAGTGGCAAAGGGACACATCTCAAGTACTGGTTTGGGTATCATCTTGCTGGGTTTATAAAACCAACACAATTCAGTCATATCTCAACGGTTCACCAGATCTATGAAATTCAGAATATTAAACAAGCCTGAAGATTTTTTTATTTGATGGATTCAAATCCTCATGAATGTTAAGTTGTATAGATAAATATATGACAAAAGCCAAAATTAATTAGTAAGATTTTAGATGAACACTCCACCTGAAAACCTAATTTCTGGGATATTTAGTGATTAGGTGGGGAGAATAAACCTTAAAAGCCAAAGAAAAGTTTAATTTAAGTCATATAATTAACAGACTTTGCCATCTGCTAAGACGTCCAGTTGCGTTGAGGTTCAATCTGCTTTATATAGAAATTGGCCTTCTTTTATCTGTTTCTCTTGCCTTGGCATAGATTCTAATACAAGCTATGTAGCTTTTCTTTGAGACCATTATTTTTTCCTTGACATGCTCTAAAATACCACTCAATAAAATATAGACTACACGGTCCCAGTTCACCTGTTTGAATATGAACAAGCAAGCAAACTAAAATATCTTCCTTTTGTTTCTAGTTCAATTCTTCCAACTGTTTGCTTATTGGGATTAATCAGCTCTTAATGAATTTATCTTCAATTGCACACTTGCCACCAAATGTTGTGTGAGTTGGGGCAGCTCAGTTTTTGAGAGTTGTTTCCTCCTCTTTTCAAATGAGGGCATGAGCCTAAACCACCATGAGGTGTTAACTTTCTACAGTCTTCTGTTTCCAAGTATGTCATTCCTTGGTTATGCTTTTATATGTTTAGAAAAATTCTTGGAACTGAAAAGTGCATGATTCAGAAAATTGCTAAATACTTATAAATACTTTTAGGGCAAATAAAAGGATAGGGCACGGTAATGTACGCAACTTGATTATCTCAAAGCTGGGAGTTCAGGATAAAGTACACAAGATCAAAAAGGTTTTAAAATGCACAAGTTATAGAGCTTAAAATAAGTCTGTAAGGAACCTGAAATATGTACAGAATACTCAGTCACTTTACAAGCACTTCCATGATAAGTGCTCAATAAGTGGTAATGAATGTAACTTTTCTCTTTATATTTTACCATTCCTTATCTTGAGGGACTGTTCCCTTCACACAACTGTTGTGCATGGATGATGAACATCTATTAATGTCTTCATTCACTCATTTAACAATGATTTATGAAGTGCCTAGTAAAAGCAGGCACTGGGGTAGATATAGCAGATATAATGGCAAGCTGTAGAACACGGTACTTGCCATCAGTTACCTTTCAAGCTTGCCATTGTGAAGTATTAAAAAAATATATTGGAATAGAAGGCATTAGTTCTCTTTTTAAGTGAGAATACAGACTGCCGTTTTCATGCCTGTTATTAAATTCACATGGATATTCTTTCAGCAACTACTTTTAATATCCTTTAAGCTTTTTCCTTATAAAAATAAATCCTAATGAAATACTACTCAGCAATAAAAATGAACATGTACAACAACATAGAAGTGAAATAAAATAAGCTAGACAAATGACTTCATGAATATTCTGTTTGTATGGAATTCTAAAAAAGGTAACATTATGATGACAGAAAGGAGATCAGTGGTTGCCTAGAGCTGGGTGTCAGGGGATGGGATCCACTTAGAAAGAGCCTGAGGGAACTTTTTGGCAGAATGGACCTCCTGTTCAGTATCTTGATTGTAGTAGTTTTTATATAATTACATGTTATCAAAATTCATCAAAATGTATACTTATGAAGGGTCAGTTTTATTAGTTGTAAGTCATACCTAAACAAAGCTAAAAAAAAAAAAAACCCCATAAACTTTTATCCATTTCCTAAAAACTGTTCACAGGAGAGAAGTTATATTAGAGAAAAACAGTAGAAAGAAAAGGTCCCAGTCATTTCTATAGGCTTTCTGACTTTATTCTCAAAATAAGCTATATGCCTCAACCACACTTGCTTTGCTTTTCACAGATGTCTTAAAAAGACATACCATAATCATATCCTTCACATTATCAAAGGATGACAATAGAAATCACTATGAACAGTATTTCTGCATTTTCAAGGATATCAGTATTGAAGGCAAAGTCTATTAAGTTCTTTAAAGTTCCTCAGATATTGATCAAAATCATTTAATACTAGAAAGTAAGTTTCCAAACAAAATGTTTTTCATTCTTTCAAATCCATCATCTCTTTTTGATTTTGCTACCAGGAAGCTTAGAGATAAATGTTCAATTGTGCCAGCTTTATTAGTCTTGATTTCTTTTTTTTTCCATAGAGAACCTTTTATTTTTTAGATATAATTAACATAAAATATTATGTAAATTTAATGTGTATGACATATTGATTTGACAGATTCATACTGGAATATGACTGCCATTGTAGTATTAGCTAACACCTCTGTTATGTCACATAATTGTCATTTCTTCTAGTGGTAGGAACAAATAAGATCTAGTCTTTTAGCAAGTTTAATGTTCATAGTACAGTTTTGTTGTCTGTAACCCCTGTACTATGTCTTAGATCTCTAAGATTTGTTTATCTACTAGTTGCAAAGCCCTGATTTTTAGGATTATTATCTCCTACCTTTTTATTGGTGTTCTGTCATTGTATGAGTCTTTTTAAAAAAAAATCTTACCCACTTTAAAATAATACAGAGTAAAAGTCATAGAAATCCAGAAGGGCTCTGACAAAGTCAGCCATACAATTGAATTTTCTCAAAGTATAACTCTAGGAAAGAACAAAGTAGCTCGATCATATGCCCAGAGGAATTCAAGTTGGATATCCCCGAGCCAGTAAAGGATTCTGGGATTAGTCAGAGAGGAAAAATTAGAACAGTCTGGGGACAGATGGGCATTAATTTGGATAGCTTAAAAAATAGCTAAACTTCACAGGGTAAGAAGAAGGGTAGGGGGTAAATCCATTACATAGAGCCTCTTGGGCCTTAGGCTGTGGCCATCCAACAGCTGTCCCTGGATGCTTTCTGCACTGGGTAGCCCAGCCTCTGGAGCAACACCTTATTAGTGGGATTCACCCTGTTGATGAATTACACTAATGCATCATTAGAATGACAGGCCACACTGGTGATGTATTGCCAAGTAACTTAATGAGAGCAATAGCTCATTCCGATTATGCTTCCCTGAAAGGAGGGCTCCGTCTTCAGAAGAACTCATCTACAAGCCGATTCTGCTTAATTACAGGATACAACATACACTAATAGTAATGTCAAGATGTTCTTTGGCACCAAGTTTTTGGCACTGATCAAAATATAATTTATGGCTCTGCTCTGTACTTTTGGAAACACTTACACAGGATACACAGTCTCAAATTGTGAAACAAGATACCCTGGAATCCACTTGGTTTCTAGGCTGGAAAAAAACAAAATTTTACTGTAGATCTCTAAATGGGTGCTGGACAGACACAAGTTTGTGTGCTTCTGTCGATCAAGTTGTCATGGAAGCTGCATTTGCTTCACAAGGGATGGGGGAAAGAAGAGGAGAAACAGAGTTACTTGGCTTTAAGATGGACAGGGGCTGTTTATTATACAAATTGTATCTTCACAAAGACAGATTACCTTCATACCGGTTAGACCTAAAAATAAACCCACCAGTGTCTCAGGTGTGTACGTGCTGGGATCAGCCTAAGAAAGCAATAAACACATGATGATGCAGAGAAGAGGAGGCTTATTTATGAAGCTTCTAATACCAATCATTACTATGAATAACGAGTCTATTTTGTGTCAGGCAAGGTACTAGACACTTTTTGCATGCTACTTTTAATCCTGAGAGCAACGCCACAAAGCTCAATTATCCCTACCGTCCAGGGAAGGGGAGTGAGGGTCTGAGAATTTCTACGACTTGCCTAAGGTCTAATCAAGTGGATAATTCAGAATTTGAACCAGGTGGAATCATCTGCTGTACTTCAGCTATCAGGAAGATACTGTTTGGGGCCAGGGAAGAGGATGCTGGTCAAGTGGTTGGAAACAGAGTTCTTAAGACAGAGATCATAGTAGCTTTAATTCTGGATAACACATGTTCAGTGACAAAAGAAGAGAAAACTGACAAAGAAATATTAGAAAACACCTGGAAATGGGTCAAACAAAGATTACCAACAGAGAGTGGGACTATTTGTCTGCCAAAAAACCCCAAAAAACAAAAACAAGACTTAACTAAGGATGAGTAGAACTCTTTTCAAATATTTGAAGGGCAGTCACCTGGAAGAGGGAGCTACCTTATCCTCCTGTTTTCTCAGCTCTGCAAAATAGGGGCAAAGAGGAGAATTTACTGGGAGGCAGAATTCATCTCAGGGTAAGGAAGAACTTTCTAACTACTGGATCAGGGAACCAGGGCACCTGCTACTAAGGTACCAACCCCTCCCCACCCCCACCTCTACTGTGGAAAGAACACAACAGTGACTAGGGCAGGGCAGGGCAGGGGGAGGTTACTGTGCATCAGAGATGCAGAAGAGATTTCTACTTTCAGTGCATGTTCTGACAAGCTAGACATTAAGGAAATTTGCAACCCTGGGGATAAAATAGGTCATCAATTCTTACTTGAAACCACTGGGGCTGGATGTGTTTGGGAATTCACAATTTTTTAGAGCTTAGAAAGGTAATTTAGTGCATATGCCATTTGTTATGTATGATCCCCAACAGAGTCTGGGCCAGCACTCCATAATCAAACACATAAATACTTCTGCTTTTGTTTTTTACTTTCTCCGAATAGTTGAAAGACTATGACGATCCTTACATCAGCTCAGGTCAGGTTATGCTTGAGTTTCAAAGGGAGATATTTTTGTCAAATGAATTATGAGAAGTAGTTGTGGATTCTGGAAATTTGGGGATTTTTAGAATTGTAGATAAGGGAGAGCAGCGTAATAACTGATATAGCTTGATTTCTGTCTCTATGGCAGCTACTGTACCTGTAAGAGAGCAACTCTGCAAGTTGGAGTTGGTCATCCCCTTCTGCAGACGGGAAGACTCAGGACTGGATATACCACGTGACTTTCCTACGACCCTGCAGTAAACTCCCAAGCTTGGAAACAAACTCCTGTCTGTGGGTCCATCCACTGAAGGATGCATTCTCTAAGACTTCATGAGTCTATAGGGTGAAATTTTTGGCTCAACTTGAACCTGAACACACATTTGAATTTGGTAATAATGTAGATTATTTTTCCATTTCTTAGTGTCACCCCTAAGGTCCAAATACCACTGACAGAATCCAGAACAAAAACTAAAGAGCTATTAATACAACTCAGGGCTAGGGTCCTTTCCAGAGTATATGAACACAGACATGTCAGGCACACGTGTGCCCCTCATATGATATTCAAATGTCATGAAAGCACAGGACTTAAATTCTTCTAAGGACATTTTCCATTCATTCAAAATGTGGACACAGCACTAGAAAGGTGGCTTTTATCTATCAATGTTGTAAAAGAGGTTTGGGCATGACCAATTCACAAAGAATCAATCAGTAGCAACATTTTACCAAAGGAGGTGCCTTAATAAAGATCCTGGTTTCCTAAAAAAGTATTCGATAATGATCCACAAAGCCTTTTTTTTTTTTTTTAAGTAAGAGACTGTGTAAGGACAAAAAGAGTTCTCACAATCAGACTGGGAGAACCATGCAAGAAGTGTGTTTTTCCCTTTGTCCCGACTGTTATGAAGCTATTTTTTCAGCCATTATTATCTGGTTGTTGTTCATATATCATTGTTTGATCGATTCCATTATATTGGTGTCTTGTATCATAAGACAATTTAAAAAATCTTTTGGAAGTAGACCATAAATTACAACTAAATAAAGTAAATTTACAAAGCTGTTGACTGTGTGTGTGTATGTGTGTGTGTGAAGCACAAAAACAAAACCTACAGTACAGAAATGTCTTATTATCTATTGCTTTACACTCTTGCAGGTGCTATGTACTCATCTCACTTGACCTGCATCAACGACCCCATTAGACAGTCAAGAGCATGAATGACCATCTGCACTTAATAGATGACTGTCCAATATCACATAAGGTCTAAGTGGTTGAGTTAGCTTTTGAACAAGGAGCTTGTAACCTCGAGATCAGTTCATTCACTTTCTCTTACACACTGCTTTCTCCAAATGAATCACGATACTAATCAAAAGACTTTTGATGACTGTTAAGGTTATTGGTTAAAACTATATAATAGCTAAGCTGCTGCAAGATGAATTCTCGTATACAGAAAAAAACTGTTCTGTTTTTTAAACAAAAGAAAATTGTCTCTTAGTTGGTGTCTTTTGAACCATGCAGTAAGGGCAATACAGCTGCCAGACTGACTGGTTGAACTGGAGTTACAGTGAAGAGTCCAAAGGCAGTACAATGACAATATTCAATTAACTGTTACATATGAGGGTTTTATAAAACATGTTAAGCAGTGGATTTTTTTGTTATATAAGATGATATAGATGCATTAAGATAATCATATATATATATGTATATATATGCCCATTTGGTAATTCTCTATAGAAAAAAATGGATTTAAATCAGCATATTTTTTTCAAATGTCTTACTCTGACCATAGCAATAATAGTTTTAAAATGAGGTATGTGTGCCATGCTGTGTAAATTTACTTCTATTTTTGACTGCAGATTATTTTTTCTCCATTTCAAGGATCACCTTTGACTCTCTTCGTATAGCCTAAAACTCTTCATGGAACTGGCAAGGTGAGTATGTAGGAGCCTGCATTCCAAAACCATTCAGGAGTACAATTCTTTGCTAAGTCTAATGGAACTTCCTGAAGCCTTGAAATTGTGGTTGACAACAATACAATTGTCTAGAAAATACCATTTCTGAAAACAAGAGTGACCATATGCTTTATTGAAGATACTGATAAAATAGAGTTTGGGCATGGGAAAGTGGGGGAGGGCAGTTTATTGGCAGCTGTGATAGAAAACTACCAAAGGAACCGACCCCCTTGTAGATCTCAGCCTTGGCACCAAAATGTGTGATATGTTTTAGTAGACCCCAAACAACATAGTAGTGTTACTTCAAATTGGAAAGACAAAACAGCTCAGGCACAAGAACAACTCAGAGCCGTGAAGTGCTTGCTTATTCTCAACTTTGTGCTTGGACATTCTCTTCCTTTTTTTTCTATATCAAAGCAGCCAGAACATGAGAAGCTATCGTGAGACTGCCTTACTCTTTACTATAAGGTGATGTATGGATACACATTGGGTTTTTTTAACCCAGAGACAACCCTTTTATCAATTTCAATATAGAGAATATCGCTCTTGCACTTGACCATACACAGTCTGAGAGTGTTTGGTTCTCTACCAACAGGGTCACAGTGCTCGATACATACTAGGTGCTGAGCACATACTTGCAGGTAAATGAATGGGCTTCTTCATGACAGGCTGACTGCAAGGAGAACCAAAAAGATTCAGGGCCTGCAACAGTTGGAAGTAAGTTCAAGTTCAGAGACCAGGAGCATCCCACCAGGGGAGCAAGGTATGTGTGTGAAGGTTGGAAGTCACACTGCCTCAGATAAATAGACACCCAGGTTGGGGAAGCACAGAGGCAACTGGATGAGGAGTAAGGATAACTGAGTGTTAGTCCTGGCTCTAGCAGCTCTGTGACCTTGAGTCACCTCTCTGAGCTTCAGTTTTCTCTTTTATAAAATGGGAAAGAAGCACCTCCTTAGCTTTCTTCAGTATTATTGCAAGGACCACAGGCAAAGTGCTCTTGAATATCTCTGCACTGATATAGTCTAACCCTATAGCAATGTAGGGCCTTAGCAAATGACTTCCTGCTCCTCTCATGAAAAAACATTGACGTATTGATAAAGTTTTATGTTACTATGGCAGAACGCCCCGGAATTCTCCTTGTCTAGAGGACAGAGGTCATCCAGGCTGGGTAAACCACTGGTTGGGATGTACCTAGCTACATCTGGTTTTAGTTATAGCTTTCCCAGAGAAATGCTTTTTCTTTGGAAACAAATGGCAGTTTCTTAGTGTGTTTATATTTTATGATGATATGTTCTCACAAATGAAAAGGAATAACTTGGGAAAATGTAGAACAGCACACTGGGAATTTAAAGGAGCCCTGGGGGAAACAAACAAGCAACATAAGTGGTGGTGTGTGGTGTGTGGTGTGTGGTGTGTGTGTGTGTGTGTGTGCACGCGCGTGCGTGTGTGTGTGTATGGTTGTGTGTGTGTGTTGAGGGCAGAGAGAGGGAGTGTGAAGCTGACAACTGTCACAGCACCTCCGAAATGCAGCCAGAGAAAACTGCCTCCTCAAGAAGCTGGGGTCCTTCCCACTAGACCCAGGCCATGGTGCCCAGGGTTCTGCCTGGGAAGCCCACGGTACCCTGACTAAGACGATCCTTTTCAGAAGTTGGAGAGGCTGGTTTGTACTGTAGTAAAGGGCTCCTAGGAATTACCAGTTAACTCTCCTCAGAAAACACAGGGAATGAAAATAAATTTTGACGAATAATGAAGTTTCTTCAGGTAGAGGCAAAAAAAGAAGGAGAAAACGGACAACTACATGCACTGATGGGCTGAGATCTTTGAACAACATGTTCCAAAGGGATGACCCTATTCTCCACGTGCTTTCCTTCCTGGTAACCTCGCCCCAGTTGGGCCTCTGCTCTCAGACTCAGGACATCCCCAGAGCTGTGCTTTTCAGAGGTCAGGAAAGAGAAGGAATTTGTATCCCCTCCCTACCACCTGTTGGGCACCGGGCCTGGGGCTTGTGCACATTCTCAGTGAAGGGATAGAGCTAAGGCAACCGCTGGTACTCTCACTGAAGAGTGAGATAAGGAAAGAGAGTCTCAGAGAGGCTTAGGGAGAGACAAAAGCCCACACAGCTAAGAAGGGACAGGGCTCAGATTCAAATCCAGATCTCCTCCCAGTGCCTCTGAAATGTACGCTGGCTCTGCTCTGCCATTTTCCTTCCCGAGGTCATCTGACATTCAGGGGCCAGAAGGGAGGGGGAGGAGCCTGCAGGCCCTGTTTGTCTCCTAGCCACCATTCTTGGGCTACGGGATGTCCAGGCATTGGTGTAGCCATTGTGCAGCATAAAAACAGACCCCTAATGAGACTATGAATCACACCTGGGATAGATTGAAACAAATCCTGTAGGTTTATATTCATGAGTTCCTAATGATACAAAAAAATTAATTGGCTTCTCTTTTGAGAGGAGGTTGGGGAACTCTATTTTGAACATTGGTAAATAAAATGAAATAGTCAAGCACTTGTCCTGGTTTGCTTCTACAAACTGTACCAGCAGATAAGCAAACAGTAGATGAAAGGAAGTTTCTCTGCACAGAACTATTTCAAGAAACAAATCAAGAAGGACACAATTGGAATATCAGTATTTACTCCTAATGAATTAAGGTTGTAAGCACAGAGAATCGGTGGCTACTTCCAAGACAAAGAGAGACAATCAGATAGTACGGACCTCTCGGTCACCCACCACCTAAGAAGATGCCTTCCCCCAAACAACCAAATGTGAATGTGATTTAACCCTTTAGATTCAACTACTGATGCACAGGGAGTGCCGAGGCCTAAGAAAGATGTGAAACCACACTGGGAACCTAACTTGCAAAATACAAGCTGAGGTAAACTGTACAGAGATGAAATGTCTTCTTCAACCAACTGTCATGCAGTAAAAAGAAATTAAGGGGCCACTCTATAGATTAAAAAAGATCTAAATGAATAATCAAAAAATAAAAGCATTAACTGGTGTTTGGAGGTGTATATCTGGGTCATCAAAATATCTGAAAAGCATAAAGTTGATTACTTCGATTACCATCAAAGTTAGGATAGTGGTTCCTCTAGGGAGGAGGGCTGTGTTTGGGAAGAGGCAGGTAGAGGGCTCTTGTGGTGGTGGGAAAAATCTAGCTTCTTCCATGGGCAGTGGTATCCACCTTTAACAACTGCACTACACGTTGTGTTATTTTAATAATAAATTTTTAGATAAAACTGGTGGATGAGAGAGACCGAAAGAGAGACACAGAGAGAGAGAGAGAGAGAGAGAGATATTGTGCCTCTCTGACTTGCCTCAAGTATACATTTTCAAGTGGTAGTTTAGGGCTCTGAACTCTGAAAGAGTTAGGCCATGTCCTCACGTGTAAAATGCACTTCTGAGGAGAATGCCTTTTGAAACATGACTGAAATGAAAATTCTAAAGTCCTGTCCTCTTTATCAATGGTCAGCTCCAGTTTGGTTTAACAAATACTAGAGACTCATACCCAAATGTCAGGACTGGCTTTCCTCCATCCCAGAGCTTCTCCATTTGTAGAAGAATCTGGGGAATAGTCTTGGGCCTGCAGACCCTGAGACCCAGGTGGCCCTTTACTTTTCCACCCTTAGGTACCACTAGCTTCTCCACACCCCATGTTTCCTTCCCACAGCCCGTGGGCCAGAGGGACTGTGATGGTCCAGTCACCAGGAAAGCCTGCCTTCCAATCTTGTCGCATAAAGAAAACTCTCTCCTTGGTAGCCTTCAACAGGCCCTGTCTCCCCCTCCCCCTTGCCACCATGGACCAGGTGTCCAATTACTTTCATAAATTATGTTCGCCATTTATCTCTTCATTAAAGTGCCATATGTAGAACAGTTTGCAGTCTGTCAAACCCTTTCACATATATGCTTTCATTTTCATGCTTTCTTTAAAAAGTTACATTCATGATTTAGATTTAATTGCTCAGTCTACAAAGGCATTTCATCTCAATCTGCGGTTCTCAACCCTGGCTGCAGAGAATCACCTGGAAAGCGCTTCAAACGCGCTGCTGCTGGGGCTTCATCCTAAACCAACGGAAACAGAAGCGTGGCTGCTGGGCCTTGGGTGATTCCACATGCAGCTGGGACTGACAACCCCTGGCCGGGAGCTTTATAAATTTGGCTGAAATCAATCAGCCCTATTTGAGAGGGGTTTTTTGTTTTGTTTTGTTTTGTTTTCAGATTTCCCATTTGGTGCTCACCGTGCATCAGTTCCACCCACCATTCCCATCATTCCTACTGTGGTTGCGGTGGTTGACACGCAGCCCCAGAAGCAGGCCCCATAAATCCCCTGACTTAAGACTGGGATAACGGGAAAGGAATTGGTGACGGCCACAGCTCTGCTACATCTTAACTACAGGACACTGGGAAAGTGGCTTCGCCTCAGTTCCTGCATCTATAAAATGGGAATGATGACGTCATCCTTTCAGGGTTTCTGTGAAGGTAAGAAATGATCATCAGAAAGAACCTGGCCCATAGTCAAGAGCAGAAAACATGGGGACCTGGAATCTTATAACCCCCTTGGAAGCCACGTAACTTGTGCCAGACCTGCAAGGCCTGGAATTTCTTTCAAGTGCATTTTAGAACATCCTGTCACAATGCTCAGGGTTCTTCAGTAAGGATACTTCTTTTGCGGTCACATGAATTCAATGTGAAAAATATGTAAGACCTACACAAATATTTATATCATATATTTATATTTAAATTCCTATCTACTTAGATATTATTTTAAATTTAAAAAAAGCCACTGAACCCCATTACCTCAGATATCGTCTCCCTGCATGTGGTTGACATACATATTATAAGCACTAGTACTCCTCTGAGTTAGCAAGGTACTCCCCATTAGCAAGAGCCCCTACTGGTGGGGAGTACTCCCACACAGCCCATTTGCTCATCTCACTCTAATGCCTCCAGGGGCACTTCCTGTACCTGGCGAGAGGCTCTCTCTTTGAAGTCAGCAAGAGCTCTGCCAACAAAAAGAGTAAGAAAGCAAAGGAGCCAAGGATAGGGCCCCATTAAAGATCTTCCTCCCAGCACTCACCACACACACCTTTACACTAGAGTTTAGGGTTCTGAACTTTTGAACTTCTTCTACTCTTGGAGACCTTAAAACTTGCATAGATCAAGGTCCTCTGTCCTGACTACAAAATTATAATCAAAATAGCGCAACTTCACAGAAATATATGAAACACTCTCTACGCATAGTTTTGCTGAGTTGGAGCCTCTGGCTTCCTAAACAGTCACAGTTTTTACTAGCATTTCTATGATAAGCCACCAGTTTAGAAATATATCATAGAACTTGTTAATTTATTCACCAAAGAAAGAGTGGATCATACTGGACAACGAGGGATAGCAAAAATGACTTTTCCAAGAAGAGATGTTTTTCGGTGTAAGAGTGGAGACTTTAAAAATGATGGTCGAATGATTAAAGGTGTCCTTTCTTGCCATATAAAACAGAAGTGATTGGGGTGCCTAGGTGGCTCAGTCGGTTAAGTGTCTGACTCCTGATTTCAGCTCAGGTCATGATCTCAGGTCGAGATCCAGCCCTGCCTTGGGCTCCCTGCTGGGCATAAAGCCTGCTTAGGATTCTCTCTCTCCCTCTCCCTCTGCTCCTCTCTGTCCCATCCATGCACGCTTTCTCTCTAAAAAACAAAACAAAACAAAACAAAACAACAGAAGTGATTAACCATGGTTTGACACTCTTGGTGAGTCAAGGTCAGCACAATTAAAATCAATTACCGCTGCTCTGCCATAGTACAGCAATGCTCCTATGCTAAATAGCCCTGGTTCTGAGCACTCTTAAATGTCACTCTAGCTCTCACTGTTACCAGCTGCATGCCCACCTGTAGCAGGACTGACTTCTAATTTAAGAATGGCTGTGAGCTTCAGGAAGGGGCTTGGTAAAAACAACTAAAGCTGAGCATATTCATATGCCATGACTCAGCCGTGTCGCTTATAGGAGTATACTCAGTGCTAAGTGGTCACCCAAAGACACATACTTAGGAAGTTCATAGCGACCATATTGGCAATGGTCCCAGACTGGAAACTTCCCACTGTCAATCCAATAGGTAAATAAACCATGGTGTACTCACATATAATGGAATACCATATGGAAGTGAAAAAGAAACATTAGCTATGTGTAACAATATGGACGATCTCCCAAACATAATATTGAGTCAGAGAAGCCAGGCACAAAAGGGCCCAGACTGTGTGATTGTAGCAGGTAAAATACAAGAACAGGCCACACAAATTCATGCTGTTAGAGGAGTCAGGACAGTGGGACTCCTGGGGGCAGTGATGGAAGAGGGAAAAAAAGAGGCTTCAGGGTACTGGTGATCTGGTTTTTGAACTGGGTACTGTGAATTGATTGAACTGTTTACATATTTTATATATATATATATATATACACATATATACACACATGTGTATATATGTATACATATATATGCTTTTCTGTATGTGTATCACGCTTCCATAAAAAGTTAAAAATAAAAAACTGCATGAGCAAGGGGAAAAAAAGCAAAGAATCCTATTTAAATTAAAACTCTGTGAACACTGAGGAAAGCTTGGGAGGTTGACTGATGAGCCAAGAATGAGAGCATCAGTTGTCATGATGCTCGGGGACATCCCTTACTTCCTTTCTGTGCCCTAGTTTGGGTTTCCAAGCAAATAATCTCTGGTAATTAAGATTTTACTACACATGGCTTTACCTGGAGTGTCCTAGTTAAATTGCTTTGGTCTTTTAGGCCATATGGATATGGACTTCAAGCTGATAATCAGAGGTTTTAATATAGTTTTTCTCTTTCACATTCATCAAAAACTAGGAAGTCAAATAGTTGGCACATTCATAAAAATAGCACCAGACTAAGATCTAATTTGATAGATGCCATGAAGATTTAGTAACATGATGCTCTGGATAGTACACTGGCTCATATTTATCAAGATACTTATTTCTTTAGAACTAAAATCAGTATTTTGAATAAATATCTGTACTCCCATGTTCACTGCAGCCTTATTCACAGTAGCCAATATACAGGCATAACTTCAATGTCTGCATATGGAAGAAGAGATTTAAAAAGTGGTATTTATATACATATAGTACACACACACACACACACACACACACACACACACACACACACACACACACCCCAATATTATTCAGCCTTAAAAAAGAAATCCTGCCGTTTCCAACAGTGATGAACTGGAAGGACATTATGGCCAAATGAAACAGGCCAGTCACAGACGGACACCACAGATTCACTTCTATGTGGAATCTGAAAAAGTTGAACCATAAAATCAGAGAGGAAAATGGAGGCTGCCAAGGACTGGGAGGTCAGGGAAATGTTGGGAAAACAGTACAGAGATTCAGTTATGTGGGGTGAATAAATTTTGTCAATATAATGTGCAGCATGGTGGTAATAATAATTTTGGATTGTATACTTAGAATTTTCTAAGAGGAAACATTTTAAATTAAATCTCACCACACACACACACACACACACACACACACACACACACACACACACTACTATGTAGAAGAGAGGGATAAGTCATGTAGCTTGATTGTGATCTTTTCATAATGTATGTGTATATATAAAAACACCAAGTTGTATTTCTTAAATATACACAATTTCTTTATGTCAAAGCTATCTCAAGTGGTTCAAAAAATACACTTTCCTGTGTATAACACAGGCACTGTTAAACAGCAAGTTGCTGGAATTATTGATGCTGAGTTGGGCATAAACAGTTTACATCATTGAATTAATTTCTGCATTAGGCTTACTTAACTTACACGATTTACCCATTCTCCTTTTGGTTCCATTCTTAAAATATGAGACTAAGGAATGGGGTCTAAATAAACACTTTAGCCTCAGCCCAACATTGGCTCTTTGTCCATTCATGTTTGACAATCTCATTTCAACTTACTAGAAGAAAACAGCAGTGTTCATCCTACCCACCACTCCAACTGCCCAGAGAAACCTGACAAAACAAACTGAAATTTAGATAGCAAAATATGCTTCTTTTCCTTCAGGCAGGCCTTATATTCCCTGCTAATGAGACTACCTGAATGGGGGAAATAGGTAGTATACACAAAAATGAAAGAATGACAGAGGACAGAGGAAGAAAAAAAATATGATTTGTAATTGTTTAAAATCATAGGTCTGAAAATCATGGCCCCTGGGACAGATGTTGTTCACCACCCATTTTTATAAATAAAGTTTTATTGGAACATGGCCATGTTAATCCATTTATGTATAGTTTATAATTGCTTCAGTGTGACAGTAGCAGTTGAATAACTGTAACTGAGACCACATGATACACAAAGTAAAATATTCTATCTGGTTCTTTACAGAAAAAGTTGGCCAACTCCTGGTTTAAATGACATTATATACACTTAGATTTCAAATTTCAGATTTGAACCCTGGGAAGATGAACCAGGCAGCTATTTTACTCCTTGATGTCTCAGTTCTCATGCTATGGTAAAATCCATACATCTTTTCATATGTGCAAGTGGTCACTATTAATAAATTTCCACTAGCCCATAATGGCTTCCTCAATATATTTAAAAACATAAGTATATGCAAGGCACCATGCCTTCTGCTGCTTTTGTTATTAATCGCCAAGGCACTGTGATGATGTATATTCAGAAAATCTTATTTGTCATGTTTTTTGTAGAAATGGCTCAAATGTATGCTAACCAAGAGAGCTTATAAAAATTCCTTCCCTCTGCTCAATGCCCACTCTGTTGTCAGGCAGCTTTTAGGATCCTGTCCTTTTTCATGTTCTTGCCACACTGAAATAAAATATTATCAAGTGTCTTGAACATGTCTTGGTCCTTGGTAATAGGGCCATATCCTCGGGACCAATAAAAACAACTGATTTAACGAGTAAGAGCTAATATTCCCCGAGTGTTTACTTTGTCCCAGGTGTGGCTCTGAGGGCTTTACATTTACTAGCTAAATTCATCCTTACAACTCTATCATAGAGGTATGGTTGTCTTCATTTTAACAAGATGGGAAAACTGGTGCAGAAAGGAAATTCACCCAAAGTTACACAGCTAATTCGGGTCTGGGCCAGAAACTGAATTCATGTAAATATTAAAAACCAATGTTTATTGCATGGACTTTTATGTGGCAGATCTAGAGCAACGGTCTGCAAACTTTTTTCTATCAAGGGTCAGATAATAAATATTTCAGTCTTTGGAAGTCAGATGAGGTCTTTTTGGAACTTCTGACTCCATATTGTGAAAGTAAGTAATAGACAATACATAAGGCAATGGGCGTGGCTCTGTTTTTGTTTTCAAAAGCAGGATGCAGGCTAGATTTGGCCCACAGCTGTAATTTGCCAAACATTGGTCTAGATAATTCTGCTAACCCACAACTGTTATTCTTCTTTGTGGCTAGCACTGTGCTAGGTGTGTTGGATTGGAATGAGGAAAGGCATGATGGTAATTATCTCTGGAGTCAACTAATGAGTGGTGCCTCGAACTGAGAATCCATCCTCAGCCTTCCTATTTCACAAATCTGAACCTGCTAGCTAGTATCAAATTCTATTATCATTTGGCCCAAATGGATAACCTGAGAAGTTATAGAGCCTATTCTGAAACATCATCTCTAGAAAGTAGAACGAGCCCTTCAGGGAAGTGTTGGTAAAAGATACCTGAGAAAAATCCATGGGTTAATTTCAGTAGGATGTTGACTTCAGTAATGTACTGTCAATGGGATTATCAAATTTACCTTGTGTATTTAAAGAGTTTCTTTTTTTAACTTGGAAATAAAAGTTGGGTGTAGGAAGATGGCAGAGGAGAGTTTCCTGGCAATATTTTTAGTCACACCACAGGACAAACAAGTACATAAGGTCCAAATGCATTCTGAGGACAAACTAAGCTTTTTCCCACATTACACTATTGACAGAGTTTTTAAATTTGTTTTGAATAGGACTGCACTGTAGGTCTGACAACTCAGCAGCTTTTAGATTTCTGAAGTGATGTGGTGGGGAACAGATCTAGGGATGAAGAAATAAAAACACAAGTCCACTCTACACAGTTGGGCATGCTGCTCCCACCAGAAGAGGGGACGTCCATCTAAGGGGGTGTAGTGAGTCCGAAAGGTACTCTCCTAGCCACTGATCTGAGTTTCTGCCTCCGGCCAGGTTGTTTCTTTCTTCGGTTCTCACAAAGGCATCCTATGGTTTATCCTCAGTCTGGTTCACATGGGACTTTGGCAAATCTGTGGCTTAATCATGACTGCATGGCAATGAAGTGCAATAACAACCGAGGATCACAGGTCCTCATGGCATCTGTATGCATGTCTGTTAGGAGCAAACTTCAGGGTGTCCACCCACAGAATGACTGTGCGCCTAAGAAGGCATTCATGCTTTCAGACAGAGAAGTTAAATGAGGTAATAGTGAGCCAGAAGCAACAAAGGGAGAGGTCGATAATGTTTTCTGGTCTCCAGTGATCTTTGCATAACTAACCTGACTCTGACACTTGCAAACAGAAGCTGGCTGGCTGATGAAGGGGTCAAGTGGCTGGGATACACAGAAACGCCAAGCCAAGTGTGGACTCACTGGTCTGTGGACGCACACATATTTGTGACTACTTGTCACAATGACAGTGAGAATAGGTGACACGTCCTTAGCCTTCTGTTTTCCTCTTAACTTAAAGCCCTCATCTCAACACAGGGAGCAGTGATTCATGTTTGTTTGCAAACATTAGACTGAACCCAGGCTACTTCACTGCTTACATATTCTGTGTGGGACACTTATTAAGTGAAGGGTTCCTTGATAAGAGGAAAGGCCTCTTCGTGAACTCCAAGGATAATGAAGCAGGTCGGTGCTTCCCAGGAGGCTGGCTGACCATGTGTCCAGGTCCCCTTCCCTTGCTGGTTAAGAGAAGGTACAAGTTCAGCAGGCCGGGGAACTGGCAGCCAAGTCTGAAGGATTCAGTGTGATCTCACTGCTTTGTTTAAGAAAGGAAATACAGTTCTTCTGTAAAACAAATGAGGAGAAGGAGATAAAAATGTCAGGTCAGAGGGCTGGGTGAAATGGATGGTGCAATGGACATCTTGTCTCTTTTCTAAGAAAAAGAGCAAAACAAACAGGGAGAGAATAATGTATTTCAAGAGAATGGGTGTGCAGATACCAAGGGAAGCTACCAACAAAATGGAAAGGCAACTTACAGAATGGGAGAAAGTATCTGCAAATCGTATATCTGATAAGGGATTAATATCCAAAATCTATTTAAAAAACTCACACAATGCAATAAAAATTCAATTAAAAAATGGGCAGAGGATCTGATTAGACATCTTTCCTAGGAAGACAGACAGATGGACAACAGATACATGAAAAGGTGCTCAACATCATTAAACATCAGGGAAATGCAAGTCAAAGCAACAGAAATATCGTACATCTACTAGAAAGGCTATTATAAAAAAGACAAGAAATAATAAGTATTGGCAAGTATGTGGAGAAAAGGGAACCCTTATGTACTGTTGGTATAATAAGTTGGTGTGGCTACTGTGGAAAACAGTAGGAAGTTTCCTCAAAAAATTTAAAAAAAAAATAACTACCATATAACCTAACAATTCAACTTCTAGGTATTTACCCAAAGGAAACATAATCACTCTCTCAAAAAGATACATGCACCCGTGTTCATTGGATTACTATTTTCAATAGCCAAGTGATGGAAACAACCTAAGTGTCCACTGATGGATGAATGGATAAAGAAAATGTACACATGCACACGAGTATTATTTAGCCATAAAATAAGAGGATATCCTGCCATTTGAGACAACATGGATGGACCTTCAGGGTATTATGCTAAGCAGAATCAATCAGAAAGAAACAATACTGTATGGTCTCACTTATATGTGGAATCTTAAAACAAACTCATAGAAACCAAGAGCGGAATTGGTGGTTGCCAGATGCCTGGAGAGGGGATGGGGGAGGTGGAAGTGAAGTGGGTGAAATGGGCGGATATGGTCAAATAATACATATTTCTAGTTAGAAGATAAATAAATCCTGGGGATCTAATGTATAGCACAGTGACTAGAGGGGACAAAAGAAAAAAAGAAAAAAGAAAGGAGAGGTGCTGATATTTACGATAAGACTACATCCTAGACTGGGTGGTCAAGGGGCTGGGGGAGCTCTGAAGGTGGTCCTTATTTATAGAATTTTTAAATATAGAAAAGAAACGTCAAATGAGAGCAAATGACTCGCCTGAAAAGTCAGCAGCAGAAATTCAACTGAGTCACTGGAATAGATCTGAGGAATCAGTATTTAACTGTCAACATATGGGTAAGCTTTTTAATGAATCATGATCTCCGAAGGGAATTTATTCTGATATCTGGTAATTCAGATATTCAGAGTTTGAGAGTAGAAACTTCTTCCTATTGTAAAATTAGCTTCATCTGAAAGAAATACAAAGGATAAAATATACTATTCCTATGAAGAGTCTAGATTCCATACATTCGCTCATTCAACAAATACTTACTGAGCACCTTGATGTTGTTTGAAGCGACTGGAGTACCCTCAGGGAATAAAGTAGACAAAAATCTTTATTCTTTTAGAGATTTTGCTCTAGCAGAGGCAGATAAACAAAATAAATAAGTAGATGACTTGGTATATTAAAATGTTTTAGTAGTACAGAAAAAATGAAGCAGGTGACAAAAGGCATACTGACATTTTTATTTTTGTTTTGTAATTTTACTAGTTAGCACCAATTTAAAAATGAATAGTTGTTTTTTTCTGTGTGTTTTGGTAAGTATTTTGTGGACTGTGTAAGAATATTGAACTAGCAAAGAGGAAATGTGAGTACATGGCCCAGATAGGCTGTTTTTCTCAGGCAATCTCAAGTTTCTCATTGTTAGGCTAAGGACACTAAACTTGATCATGTATTTCAAAGTTCCTTCTCATTTTAATTCCATGATTCTGTGACTGGAAGAATGAAATATTGCTTTCTAAAGAGAGAAGCAAACAGCCAGGAAAAGAAAGATGTCAGGGGCAAATCTCTTCCTTGGATGGAATTCACCGTGATCCCCTTACACATGGCTGAGTCCCATGCCACATGCGTGGAACTGACTACTACAAAGTCACTACAAACTGATTCCAACACTCAGGGTAACCATCAGTCAAGATGAGTTTGAAATGTGGATGAGGAAAAGTAAAGCCAGGGTTTGGGGAATCTCCTGAAAGATATCAGACATGATTGGGGGTCCATTTTTTTTTCAGGAAGAATAATTGAGTAATTAGGGTCCCTCTAATCTACAGGGATTCTCAACAGAATTTTTGTCTCATTGGGCTATCGTACTGCATCCGAACACTATTAACGTGGTAATCCACCTTTCTTTAAATGGTTCTTGAAACACATATATGAAGCTTAGAATGAAAAGTTTTCTCGATGGGCACGGGGATGAGCCCTAGGGATTTCTTCAGTTAAGGCTCAAAATAAAAAACATACTCAGTAGACCTAAGCTGGAACTATATCCCCAGGCAAATGACCTCATTATTCCCTGACCAACGAGCAAAATACTCAGTATAACACATCAGCAATTTATACATTTTTACCTGAATGTTAAAATGTGACCTGAATGATTTAGAGTAAAAACTTGAGTGAGCAATAGAGATGGCCTCTCTAGAATTAGAAATTTCACTTGGTGAAGCCTTAAAATATCAGCTTAATAAGGAAAGGACACCAGGAATTTAAATTTCAGAGGGAGGTCTTTTACCTCATGGGAAAATGGAACCAGGGATAGCGGTCATCCGAGATGGAATATTTCCAGGGCTGGTGAAGTAGAGTTGGGCAAACATTCAGCTATAACATTAGCCTATATAGTATATAGATATTTGGGCAATTAGATACACTAGAAAAGGCATCTGAGGGTAGCTATTATCTATGCTGTTTTCAAAATGTTTGCAGGGAGCCATTCATTTTACAAGGAAATGGCAGTGCAATATTTCTCTGATGATCAAAAGGCTAGGAGGCCATGGATTGGTAATTGCTTCAGTAGATGCTGTCCCTGAGGGTGAGGGACTGGCCAGAGAGCATCTCAACTGCCAGTAACTGCAAATCCCGGTAAGAGGGCTTTCTCTGGCCACAAGCACCCATTTGCACCATGGGTGTGGGAGCAGGGAATGCTGGGCAATGAGCCTCTTTACCAGAGAACCTCAGTCAGTGGGCTGCCGGGGAAAATCACCAAGCTGCTTGCTCCCAGGGTGAGGTCGCCCAGATGCAGGCTCTACACTGCCTCCCAGAATCCTCCTGAGGGATTAAGTACCAGTTGCTCACATGGTAATTTGCATGATAATGCATACTCCCTTGGTTTCCTAATCTTACCAGTTTTATCCTCCACTCCCCTAATTTCCTGCACCACCTAAAAAAACTAGTTGCACTCGAATCTTTGTCTCAGAGTCTGGTTCTAAAGGAAACCAAACTAAGAACTGGAAAGATGCATCTGGAATTTTCTTCTTTTTCTTTCCTGGCCCATCAGAGCTCCCCTTAAGTGATAAAATAATAGCGAGGCATAAGAATGTCCCTTAACAAGATGGGATGGGGAAAGAGACAAACCATAAGAGACTCCTAATCTCACAAAACAAACCGAGGGTTACTTGGGGGTGGGAGGGTAGGGATAGGGTGGATGGGCTATGTACATTGGGGAGGGTTTGTGCTTTGGTGAATGCTGTGAAAGGTGTAAGCCTGATGATTCACAGACCTGTACCCCTGGGGCAAAGAATAAAAATAAAATTAAAAAAAAAAAAAAAAGAATGTCCCTTAAAAGGCAGGGACTAAGGAGAAGATTTCATCTACAGATACAAGAGATTTTGCAAATCAGAAATTCTATTAATGGTACACCTGATAACCTACTCTACAGGTAGATGCTGACCATGATGAATGGTTTTGAAACGACTTGAAGCAAACAGAACAAAGGAAACATAACCACAAAATTCCCCAACAGCCTTGTTCACATTAGTTCACTAACCCCAAATAATTGATGTAAAATTGAGTCACAAATACTGAAACACCGATTCTAGGAAGCTAACAGACTGAATATACTTCAGATATATATATACCTTTGAGTATTTTATGGTAGTTGTTTATATTTTGATATGATATCAATACCCATGTTTTATGAAAGCATTATGGTTTTTCCTTTAAATATGTGATTAGATTCACAAAATTTCTACATGTAATTGTAACTTAGATTTATTTAGTACCCCCTTTTTTCATTATGGGAATGAAACTGTAATTTCACAATAAGTCAATGGTAAACTACAATTCACTGAATTGAAATTCACTATCAAATTAAATTTTTAATGCACCTTTGTTTCATAAAAAGCATTTTAAACTCGATGAACTTTATAAGGTGCTAAGAAAATGCTTGGAAATTCAGTAAAGATGAAGAGAACAGTAATAGAAGTGAAATTCGATGGATTTATCTGGAGTAAATGCAGAAAACCGACTATGATATTAGGGATAACCAAGCTAATGCCACAAGTCCTTTTTTTGAATCATATTAAGAAATATGACTTTAGCATGTTTCTACTGAAACCTACCAACCAAATCCAATGATGTTAAAAATCTATTTCCTTAGGCCATGAATAATTAGAATAAAGATTTTACAAATTATAGCATCAGAAATTGAGCATAGAAGATACTGCATATTTTTAAGTGACTTGAATTCAAGAATAAGGCCCCCACTGATAAGGAATTAATTGGTAGGCATGTAAGAGATAAATATCCGCAGGTGAAACTGTTTAGAAGAGAAATTCTCATACCAAGAATGACAGGGAGAACGGGCAACAGTTGTGTGATGTAATTTCAGTGGTACTACAAAGATCTTTTGTACCAAGAAATATCTTGTCTTTGAAATACTGATGCCAAATATACACTTTCTGAGTCACCTTTTAATATTTTCAGGTAAAACTTATGTTTCTATTAAAATATCCGTGGGATATTTAAGCTAGTAAATTGCATTAGTCACCATCAGTTAGTATACTTTTCCACCACCCTCCTTCAAGCATGCCTGAATGAGAAGTCAGGAGAATCAGGAAAAGAGCAACACTGAGTGTTCACAGAGGTCCAGACCAGTGCAAACATCAGAACAATTTGATACTGGGGTTCAAAGATATCAACAACATCCTGCAGTCTAATCTTAATACCTAAAAATTTTCCTTCAAATTGCATAGCTAAATAATCATTTTACTAATTGGTTAATCACATAAATAATTTTAAACGTTGACATATTTTTAAAAACTAAGTACATAGTATATAAAAGTCATATAAATACATAAAACATACAGATTGCCCATGTTTTATATATTCTCCATTTCCTTTTTTCCTTTCCCATCTGATCATTTCCTTTCTTACTCTGAAAAGCAATAATCTACATATATAACTGAATGAAAATTGTTAAAACATCTCCCTATAAAACATATCATAACAGCTGCTAGCAAGAGAATATATTCCAAAGTAGCTAGGAACAGATAAGGGGAACAAACACTAAAATGATGAACAATGAAATTTGATTATTTCTACTCTTTTTTATGACAAATTTATCGCTTAGAATGAACTGCTGACAAGCAATTACAATTGAGTTAATTGAAACATATAAAACAATAAAAAGCACAATCAGATTGCGGTTTAATAGAACAGAGAAGTGATTGCTGAACTTTTTAGGGTCTTAATGTTTTAATGTTCTTAACTTTTTACTCCAGTACTAAGAGATTTATTTTTTCCTTTAAATTTAATTTTTAAAAGACTTGTTTCTACATTGGAACAGTCCTTGTGGTGTCTAAACGCTCAAGGCAGGATGGCTTCCATTCCACAAGAGATGAATTTTCTGTGGTTTAGGTAGAATATAAAATCATGGGTTTAGGGAAAGGTGGGATCAGTGGGAGAGAGAGACAAACAATTAAGCCAAAATGGTCAAAATCAGGGGTGGGTTGATTGATCAAGGGTTAGGATGCTTTCCTATTGCATGGAATGTTAGTTACCACTGGAGGACCATCCCTGTAACTCAGTTTCCTTTTGCAAATTTGGTGATATGGAGAATGAAGCTTTACATATTACTTTTTCCATCTACATGGCCTCAAGCAAGACTTATTAAGAGCCCCTTTTTAGAACATGTAAGTTTCATGAGGGACTGACTGTTTCATTCACATGTATATTCTAAGTGCTTAGAGTGCCTAGTATACAATCGGTGCTCAACAAGTGTTTGCCTACAATGGACCAGGCCCCAAGTCAACCATCTGTTCCCAAGGTTCAGTCAGACCAGCTTAAAGACACTTGAATTTCTCAATGGAGGCTGCCGACATTTTGATCAGAACAATTTTTTGTGTGTGGTACAGGACCGTCTGGTGCAGTAAAGATGGTGAACACACTTGGCTGGCACCCATAATTTGCCAGTGGCAGCCCTCAGTTGTAAATAACAAACCAAAAAATTCCTACACGTCTCCACATGCTTTTGGGGGACAGTTCTTCCTCCAGTTATGGACCGCAGATGGAAAATATAGATGGTAAAGGGAGTCACTAAATGCTGAATCACTAAAGAACATGGTAGGTTCTTTACACAAAGTTTTAAATCTTATTAGAGTCATATTAAAAGGTCACATTTAGTGTCTATGTAATATTTTACTGAGTAAATTTATTTTATTTTCAGTAATTTCTCGTCCATTAATCAAGGAGAATTGTTTAGACTTCTGAAGCCCAGATTCACTTCACCCTATTTGTGTGTAGAAGTGAGATATTCACTGAGTAGACCGGAATGTGAAGTTTCAATTACCTCCAATGAAAAGTAAATTTTCAGCAATAATTACATTTTAGTCTACCTATAAATACAGATTTATCATGGATTAATCCTCCCACTTTCAAAGAAGAGCAAAATTAGACTGAGTTTGGTTGCCAGAACAAAATTTTTGAGTAAGCCATTTCATTCATGAAAATTTTTCCAAAGAAAATAATTTTTAAAAGTGGACCTAAGAAGGAGCACGTCGATGGCTCAGTTGGTTGAGCATCTGACTCTGGTCATGATCTCAGGGTTGTAAACTGAGTCCCGTGTCAGGCTCCATACTCGAGATTCTCTTTCTCCCTCTGCCCCTCCCCCTGCTTGTGTGCACACCCCCTCCCTCAAATAATTAAAATCTTTAAAAAAAAATGTACATAAGAAAAAACTTGGATGTGAAAGTTATTATTTTCTGCATCAGTAGAAAAAAAAGAAACCTCTTAAATGCTAAAGAGCATATAATAATTTACCTCCCTCCACAGAATGTCATACAGAAACTAAAACAATAATTATGAAGCACATATTATAATAAAAGGAAAATTTCTGTAAAAAGAATTTTAAGTGCTTTATATAACATACATAAAATGAACTGAACTAAAACAGAAAACTGGTCGAACAGAGTAGAACTGGATAAGAGACAAACTGTAATGCACAAAGGCAGGAAATCTGGAAAAGTTTCACCATTAGGCCTGTATTTAAAGTGAACTACATGGGATGCCTGGGTGGCTTAGTTGGTTAAATATCTGCCTTCAGCTCAGGTCGTGATCCCTGGGTCCTGAGATTGAGTCCTGCATGGGGCTCCTTGCTCAGTAGGGAGCCTGCTTGTGCTCTCTCTGACAAGTAAATAAATAAAATCTTAAAAAAAAAAAAAAAAAGCCACACTACAAAGGTGACTCTAAACCTTCCAGGAAGCAGCACCAAAAGGGAGGTGTGATCACCCAATGAGTCTCCATGGCCATGCAATGATTATTTTTTTCCTCACTAGAAACATGACTGTGCGATAGAAAACGAAAAAGATCTTTCCCCTATAATGCTCATAAAGACAACATTGTTGAATATAGCAAGCAGTATCCTCAACAACATTCAACAGAGTAATAAGCAACAGCATGCATTTGTAATAGAAAGAAAATAGAACCATAATTAAAAATGGTCTTTGTTTCATGACTACAATGATACAAAACTGTGTATGCATATGGACCAAAACCAAACTAAAAGTGAGGAAAATACAGCTTAACTTTCTAGAGTTATACTTTAGATAGATTACATTCTGATACAGTCTGATGTCCCAATATTGGAAAATTGTTGAGCTATTTCTATTCAATAAACACATGCTCTAAAATAAATTACAGGCTAGAGTATCTAATAATTAAGATGAGAAAGTCATCCAAGTTGTAGTGGCTAATGTCTAACTATCGTCATTGTAAATTTAGTCCTTGAAAACATAGTTAACTCCCCAATGTGACTGACTAATAGTTTTAAAGCAATTACATTCATTTCTACCCATCAAAATCTTTTAAAAGGGTAGCAGGAAGTCTGGAGAATAATCAGCTTATGAGGGGCCCCAGGAGGCTACAGTGCTTCCCTCTGTTTGATCTATAAATTATTCAACTACGAGAGGTTATTTAGTTGTATTGACAGAATGTTATCAAAAACGTTTCTGACTCCTACTCTGATATTTACAGTCACTGGGCAAAAAATACTACCTTTATGTCCTAGAAGAGCCAAAGATGAAGAATTATGTAAATATTAGATTTTTAACACTCCAAGCTCTTAGTCATTGGTACACTTCTGCGAAGCTGTTTAAATAAGCACCTCCAGACTCTGAATTATGTCAACACTCAGTCTATTCCCCAAAAGGACTCCACATTCCCCGCCCCTTTCCTTGCCTGTGTTTACATTAAAAGAAAACCTATACATCAGCAAATTCACCACATTCCTTGACTTTGTAATCAGAGACAACATGGGGAACTTTTTCCCTAAAGAGCTGCCATCAAAGCACACTACTGTGCCTTGTTATAGTGGATTACAGATAATTTAATCTCCACTGAGAGACTGTAATTTAGGAGCATAGAATTCCTGGTTGGGAAGGTACCATTTCAAGTCCTTGGGTAGATGGTATAAGATAATTTAAAGTCTTCTACTGCCCAGCCTAGTTACTGTATGCAACCCAACAAAGTGGTTTAAGAAACTCAATATGGATCTTTCCACTTATTCCCCCATGTGCTTTGGGATGAATATTCACAGTCATCCATTTGAGAATCCTCTCCTTCATTCACCAAAATTAGTTAGACTCTCCCTGGTGAAAGACATAAGTGTGGTTGGAGAAAATGTGGGACTCACACTCAAAGGATGACAGTTTCTTGGGAGGGAAAAATGTTTAAACTGCTAACCACTTATAAGGTGGAATAACCAAAATTCTTTATTAGAGATAGAAGACTCATGTGCTGAGGGTCCAGAGGAAGTAAAGATGAATTCAGAGGAGAACTTTCATTCAAAAGAGGAGAATATTAGAAGCACCAGCATTGTGAGTGACAGAGTCTGTGTGAGAAAAAAACTCTCTGGAGCTTTTCACATTTTCCCTCCCACCCTTTGGACTAAATGTCCTCTTCTCACATAAGAGAAACTAAAAGTTGTGCTAGCGCCTTTAATAAATGCTAACCTTCTCTCAGGAACTTTGTAGTTACAGAGTTCTTTTTGTCTTCTACACCCTTGAACAGAGGGATAAAGAGAAGAGGAAGAAGATGGGCAAAGCCCGAACACAAATCTATGCAAACCAACCAGTTGCCTTTAGGGAATTAATGGATTCTGACTCGATTTATCACAAGTTTCTGAACTGGATGATTTTTTTTTTTTTTGATGGCACATCTGGCAACATCATAAAACCTCCAAGTCCCAAGTGATTAGACAGGAATTACTTTTGTAAATCATTTATGACTATTACTGATGTGAGCTCATTCTGAGCAGCAAGCAACAGAAGTAGCCAAGGACAAAGGAAAAAAAAAATCTGGGGGTGGGGAGAAGATCCTTTCTCTTCAAGATGCCTTTTAGAAAGGGCTGCCATTTATCATCTGAAACTAGAAAATTGCCGTCATTAATAGATTGGAATTAATTAAGCATACCTCAAGGAATCACCCAGCAGTCTCTTTTTCATTCTCCTGTTAAAGAAACACATTCTTTAGTTGAGCAGTTGAAGCTTTCCATGAAAAAAATGTGGCACCGCATGACCTCAGAGAGAACTTGCCAGTTAAACGTCTCCTGCTGGGCTCTGTAATGCAAGTCCACAATAGGATGAGGGAACACTTCATATTTCCCCCCAAAATAAAAACAACATATTACTGCACATATCAGGACCTTAATGACTACACAAAAGAAGGCTTCAATATTTAATCACATAAAATGTCTCCTCTTGTCAGGGCTGAAAGTGCGTTTCCGGGGGGGATGCGGCTGGGAGTGGGGGGATGCAGCTGGGTAGGAGGGGAAAGGCTGGGGTGCATGGGAGTGCATTCACTGACTATTCCTTCCAGTGGCCCAAGAAAATTAATCCAATGGACGAAAATGCGTCCTTGAATCCAATTGCTTCTGCTGAGGTAGCTGTCCTTCCATGACAGAGAGTCTTTGCTCTCGATATTATTATTTTCCATTTTCACTTTCTCTTCAAGTACTTCACATTCCTCCTCTTCTCACAACTCCCGCCTCCTTATAAATATCCCATGCTGAGGAACAAATCAGGCCCAACTGAAGCTCTGTGCAGGGCACCTCCAAGCATTGTTTCACTCAGTGCTAATGCTGGCCCTACTTCCAGGCAGATAAAATTTGGGCCTAACAATGCCAAGAGAACAGTCAGAGGGGAGATGATTTATCCAAAGGTCATACAGCTGGGTCACATGCAGGTTTTTCTGACTCCAAGGTCTATGCTTTTAAATATGCTGCTCAACATTTTCCATGATCTGGTGCCCTTTGGCGTGGATTCAGAATTGTTCTGTGAAGGAAAACCCTATTTCTACAGGTGGGGCAGACCTTCGGCTCCTTGGTCCTTGTCAAGGGAGTATAACCTCAAATTCATGGCTTCTCAATGCTCACAAAAATCCTTGGCTGAGGAAAACAGTTTTTATGGAGAACTGCCTGAAGGCTATGAAGACCATTTATTTATCTTGACACTCTAATATTTATTTTTGGATTAAGTTCAGATTGTGAGAGAGCTGTGTACCTGGAGACATTGTTTGGGACCCCCGCAGGGACCTGCTTTCCCTGACTGAGCTTTGGAATGATTAATTTGGCCTACATTGAGGGATGTTATTAAAAACACAAACACACATAAACAGAGTTGGATTTACTGTATCTTTGGGATGTGCTTCTCTAGATGGCTAGGTGACTTCATTTTATGAACCCTATCAACTACATGACTATGGAGACCCTTTTTTGGAATAGGCTTTTAGGTCGTCTGAGCAACGTTTATTATCTACCTCATAGGATGCATTTTAATGCACTGGTCTCAAGTTGGTTTCGACCCATTTTCCTAATGTTTATTTTCTTTTTCCCCAAATATGCCTCTTTATAATTTTTTAAAAAGTTGTACATATAATTTTTATAAGTGGTCATAAAAAATTTTCCCAAATAAAATAGGATATAAACGGGTTAATTAAAAAATATTCACCAATTTGTTGTGAAAAAAAATGATATATATAGTTTCACATAGGAGGTAATTATGATTAATTAAAAAATATTCACCAATTTGTTGTGAAAAAAAATGATATATATAGTTTCACATAGGAGGTAATTATGATTTTTTTATACATAGTGATGCTAATAACATTTATAATCTATCTAGAGTCTATTAGCACAGAAGAGACCTTGGGCATGGGTGGAGTACATGGAAACCATATCTTTCAAGAAGTTGAGAGAATAAATTTCATACTATAAAATATTTCCTTGGAAATTCTACCCCTGCTGAGCCTCTACCACGGTGAAGCCAGGACCTTAGCTTAAAAGTTACTTAAAAATTACTATTTCAAAATGCAAATGTTCCACTGAAATGAAATGAAATGTCCCTTGGAAATGAAATGGACTCAGGCATGAACACCTTTAAGGGGACACCTCAAATACAAGGACAGTGATGTAGATAGATACTTGTTTCAGTTAAATGAACTGAATTAACAAATGAAAAGTGTCTCTACTTTTATTTTAGTTAATCCCACAAGCTATTATTTAATGCATTCATTCACACAACGGACATTTAGTGAGCAACTATGATGGGCCCAGCACTGAGCAGTGAGGTGATCAGGGTGAACATGACCCCCGAATAAAGACAGAAAGAGCATTATGGATAATTTCATGATCCAGAAATAAAAACTATGAATATGCTCCCATCTTCACCCTGTACCCACAAAACACCCCAAAAGTATACAATATATATCTGCTAAAATAAAGAATATTAAGTATTCCGAATACCTAATTCTTAATAGTTAAAATCTGTACTGTTCTATAAGTTCTGTAACTTGTGTTTTCCACCGAGCATTTTCATGTCAATATATTTGTTTCTCCATCAAAATTTTAAAGGTCTGCTTACTATTTTCATTTTCTATTTTAATCAGTCATCTTTTATTAGTGAGGAAGGTTGTCTCCAGTTTTTTTTTTTTTAAATAAAGAAGTCTGTGCTAATATCTGTTTTCGCAAGCATGCTAAAACATTTACTTCTTGCAAATAAATTCACAGGAGCAAAAATGCAAAGCCGTCAGTATGAATATTTTAAAGCCCTTGTCATTTACTGTAAAATTACTCCATAGAAAGGATGTATCAATTTTCATTCTCCCCATCAAGGCTGCACTGAGCGTGTGTTTCTCTGGAGCTTGAATAACAATGAGATCGTTTTTTTCAATCTTTGCCTTCCCCTTAGTAAGAAATAAAATCTTAATTTGCATTTTGCTTTTAAATTTGCATTTATACAATTACTTTTAAGACTGAAATTAAAAAAAAATTTTTGCTGGCCATTTGCCTTTTTTTCAGAATGTGAATTTTTTGTTTCAGGCTACTGCCATTTTTCTCTACTTTTCTTGTCTTCTGGTTCTAGCACATAATAGATATAATGATAGTTTATCTTTTTAACATATATTTGATAACTATAAAAATAAACCTAACCTATATGCACAGGATATAAAATATACTAATAAGTATTTAGCAATTAGAATGCTATTACTTCCGCTGTAGGCACCCATGTGCTTCTTCTCTGTCCCACCCACTTATCTGTTTAACTTCTAGGAGGTATCTGGTACCTTGAATTTGATCTTTATCACTCCCTTGACTTCTTAATGTACAGTTTCATTACATATATTTCTCTAAACAATACTTCTCTTGAATTTATAAAAAATATTACCATCCTATATATAGCAAAAAAATTTGTTCAATTCAACCCTATATTTCTATGATCTATCCATGTTGTTGTCTATACTTGCATTTTCAGTGATCGGTAGTATTGAATAGTGACTATGCCACCTCTTATTTTTGCATTTGTCTGTTCATAAATATTTGGTTGGTATCTAATTTTCTACAATTCACAAACAGTGCTATATATGTTTCTTAAACATAAATCCTGGTATTCATATTAGAGATTTTCTGGGATACTTTACCTAGAAGACAAATTACTCAGTAGTAGGAAATCTGAAAATTCAGTTTTATAGGATAATGTGAGCCATTTCCAAGATGGTGACAGTATCTAGACTCTCACCAGCAATACATCTTAGAGTATCTGTTGACTGACATTCTCTCCAACACTTGGTATTGTCACCACACTTAATTTGTGTAACTTGTATGCATGTGGTCTTGAATTATATTTCCTTAATTACTAATGTGAATTTGATATGGTATGTTTGAATACTTTTTGAGTAGGATGAAATCCATAGCATATTTTTGGTTTGAATCATTTGTCTTTTTCTTCTGATTGTACAAGTTCTTTACATATTCTTTCCATTCTGTCTTTGCCAATTGTGTTTGCAATGGGAGTGCTGGATTCCTGATATCAAGCCTTGTCTTTTTCTGTTATTCCATAGCACTTCTCTGTTTGCCCAATACCAGACACATACCTCTGCTTTCTGTCCTCAAAACAGGGATCAAGAAATTGTGGCAAGTACTAAAGAACAGGTTAACCTTTGCAGCAATATGTATATACTTAACCCATTAGGAGATTCACAACTAAACGAAACACTACTATTGATAGGGCTACATGCCTCCTTTGATTTATTTTGGCTTTGGTTCTGGAATAAGATTTTTTGTGGAAGAAGAAAGAATTCCCAAAATCACCTATAGGCCATCAGAACAACAGTCAAGGATGATGTGAAGGCCACTTCTTATTTCAGAGATTTCCATCAGAACTCATGGAAGTCCCTAATCCCTGTTTTGTCACATATTCCTTTAAGCCATTCTGATAGAAGAGGTTTACTAAGTATGCTGAAGGGTAGCCTTTCTTTTTAACCATGTGCTCATCATTAAAGTGCTATTCACTTGTATGAAATGTCAGGACAAATTTTCCCTTAAGTATCTTTCTTTGGATTGGCCAACTTCACAACCATTCAAACACTATTAGAGTAGCGTGGTATTAGTAGAAGCAAAACCATAATGCTTGAGAAGGGTACATTATTACACCCATCACTGAAATTCAATCAAGCATTATTCGAGATGGTTTCTAGAGACAGAGTGACCTGCAGAGCCCGCAGGCCCTGATAGGACAGGAAGGTTCAGCTTTTGCCTAAGTTCTCCAACTCTGAGAGGAGCTTGTCTGTGAACGAGAACCTTGAACACACATGTATTTCCTGGATGTGGCCTCTTTGTGATCAATACAAAATTATTCAGCAGGCCACAGTTACTCATGAAAAAGAGTCCTTTCAAATACACAAGTGCAAGATCATCTCCTGGTGGATTCTGGCTTAACGGAAAATCTTGGCAGGGTACAAACTCTGGGAAGTGAAAACTTCCATACACTTAATACGGACTTCTAAGAAATACAAGAAAGTACCCGTGCGTGGAGAACCTTTATGTTTTGGAAGCAAGTGTGAAAATGTCAGTCCTATGACAGCTTAGGTGTTCGTGAGTTCAGAGGACAGGTAACAACAAGGACCCCTACTATTGATAAGGCTTTTTACTGTGGCAGCTCTGTTATCAACAGTGTAAGTACCAGTAGCAGGACAGTGCTGGTAGACACTTATGTGGGTCAACTAACGGCCATCTCATTGTGACCCTTTGAAGGTACCCTTGTTACCCTCATTTCACAGCTGAGGAAACTGAAGTACACAGAGCTTTTAAAAAACTATGTTCAGGGACCCAGCTTGGGGGCTGAAAAGAGCAACCTGTCTTGCCCCATTTTTAGACACCTCCCCAAAATTCTCTCCATGAACATCATTTTTGGTTCAATAGGATGAACCTTTCCTAATTAGTATGTTTGTCTTTGACTGTAAGCTCTCCGAGGTTAAGGGTGGCTGGGAGCAGTACCTCTCAATAGCATGACATTTTGCAACTCACCATAAAATAATGGCTATATAACTTACTGCTGTCATTAGTGCCCACAAGGTCACAGATGACCACTGTCCATCCCAGAACTCCCTAGAAATTTTGTTTCATCCAAACATTTGCAAAAATTATGGGCATGTGGCAAAATATCTCAACAGTAAATTAACAAGATGCACCCTCCTTGGAAAGGGGTCATTTTCATCAATATGATGGCTTTTTGAGATTTTAAGAAATTGAACAAAAAGTAACTCTATATATGCAGATTTTCACATTATTAAATTTATCTTATTATAGAAGAAGACAATGGCCCAGGCACCCACTTTACAGAAGGCAAAGTTAACCAGGGAAGGGTTTTATGAGGCCCAGAATCCTGAAGCTTATACATGGTACAACCTTAGATGACTTCCAAAATACTTTAAGAGGTTTTTGGTCATAAGTAACTAAAAAATACCTGATATGGAGAATTAATGGGAGTAGGTGTAAAGACCAGAGCACAGAAAGAACTAAGTATAAGAAAAAACTAGGTCTAAGTATAAAAGAGAAGAGTACAGGATCGAAGGAAGAGTGCTAGAGTGCCCAGGGCTTCCGGATGAACAAATAACATGATGTTTGAGATAACGAACAACCTATAATTATAGTAAGATCACTGATACCAATAAACCCTTAGTGACTATAACTTGAAATATGAATTTGTAATATGAATGACTCTTCTGGGGGATTCCAGATTCCAATGTAACAGTGATGAGTAGTTATGAGGCAAAGGGTTTAAAATTAAGAGCGAAACAGATATTAAAGAAAATATGCGAAGGTCAAGAAAAGGGATGGAAATTCAGTATCCATGGATAGGACCAAAATAAAGTTGGGGAATAGAGACATATCCATTAAAAAAAAAATTGTGACCATTGTGATTCATGATCATGGACTTGCAGTCACCAGAATCAGTGGAGATTGGCTATGAAGGGGGAAAAAAACCCCCAAAAAACCCCCACCACTATCCTGAAATATTATTCATTAGTCCAAGCCAAAGCAGCCACATAATGCAGAAAAAATCAGTCATTGTGAGCATAAAATTATGAGAGAATAGCTAAATTACTAGATACTTTCAGAGGGGGAAAGATCAAAAGCACAGTGTTTCCTTCTTCAATGGTAGGAAGGTAGAGTTTCAAATTAGAGTCCTTATTAGTTTCCTAGGACAGCTATGACAAAATAACACAAATAGGTCTGGATACCAGAAGTCCCAAACCAAGGGGCACGCAGGCTTGCTTCCTTCTGAGGACTATGGGGGAAATCTGTTCCATGCTACTCCCCTGGTTTCTGCTCGTTGGCTGGCAATGTTTAGCATTCCTTGTCTTGTGGAAGCAAAACTCCGACCTTTACATGGCAGTTTCCTTTTATCTCTGTTTTTGTGTCTGAATGACCCCTTTTCATAAGGACACAGTCACATTGGATTAGGCCCCACCCTAATGACTTCATCTTAACTTAATCATCTGAGAAGATTCTAAGTAAAGTAACATTCATGCATATTGAGGGTTAAGACTTCAACATCTTTTGGGATGTGCAAATTCAATCTATAACAGTCCTGATAAATCCTAAAATGATGTATCATTGGAAGTAGAATCTTTTTAATTCAAGTATAATGAATACAGTGTTACATTAGTTTTATGTGTACAGAATAATGATTATATAACATAATATAAATGATTCAAAAATTCTATTCATTACTCTGTGCTCATCACAGTAAGTGTATTCTTAACTCCATTCACCTATTTCATCCATCCTACCCACTTTCTCTCTAACAACCTCTAGTTTGTTCTCTTATATGTTGGAGTTTTTTTTTTTTGTCTTTTTTGTTTGTCTCTTAAATTCCACATATGAGTGAAATCATGAGATTTGTCTTTCTCTGATTTATTTCACTTAGTATTATACCCTCTAGATCCATTCATTTTGTTGGTAATGGCAAGATGTTATTCTTTTTTATGGCTGAATAATAGTCCTCTGTGTGTGTATGCATGAGGTGTGTGCGCATATACACTACATCTTTATCCATTCATCTATGGATGGACACTTGGGTTACTTCCATATCTTGGCTATTGTAAATAATGCTGCAATAAACTTAGGGGTGCATATATCTTTCCGAATTAGTGTTTTCATTTTCTTTGGTAAGTAGTGGAATTACTGGATCATAGGGAAATTCTATTTTTAATTTTGTGAGGAAGCTCCATCCCGTTTTCCACAGTGGCTGCACTAGCTCACATTCCCACCAACAACGCACAAAGGTTTCTTTTTCTCCACATCCTCACCGACCTTTGTTATTTCTTGTGTTTTTTACTTTAGTCATTCTGACAGGTATGAGATGATAGTTCATTGTTGTTTTGATTTGCATTTCCCTGATTAGAGAGTTTGGGCATTTTCTGGAGGTAGACTCTGACATGACACACAATCAAGAACCAATTACTCTGATACACTTACCCAGCAAACCATCAGAGATACTCTAAGGTGCCTACCTCAATACCTAACATGTATGTGTCAAATAAATATTGGAAGAGTAAATTCATGAATAAAAGTACATTTGAGGGCGCCTCGGTGGCTCAGTGGGTTAAAGCCTCTGCCTTCAGCTCAGGTCATGATCTCAGGGTCCTGGGATTGAGGCCCATGTTGGGCTCTCTGCTCAGCAGGGAGCCTGCTTCTTCCTCTCTCCTCTCTCTCTGCCTTCCTCTCTGCCTACTTGTAATCTCTCTCTCTGTGTCCAAAAAAAAAAAAAAGTACATTTGATTCCTTTTTGTATACCTGGGAGACACTGGGAGACACTGTTTATACATCAAGAAATTGGGACAAGAACTGGCTGGTTCCTTGCCAATCCCGCATGCCTTCCAAGATGAGGAACATGAAACGCTTTTCTACTATCCATGGGTCTTCTGCATATGGTTTTTCCCACTGCGATGCCACTGCTCCAAACCGGGCATAATCATTGGATTTGGTTTTACAAACCTTTCCCTGTCCTTTATACACTTCCTTTCAACAGCTAGAACATTTACGTTCTGAGCAGTTTAGTTGACCCTGTTAATTATTCTTCACTCATTCATTCATGTGTTCATCCACTCATCCATCCATCCATCCATCCACTCATTCCAGCAATCTTCAAGATACTGAATATACTGCTTCTTTTAGTAACATATTTTATAACAGCTGCTTTACTATCTCAAAATAAAAGTCATAGATAATATAGCCTACCTACACATATAATTTCAAAGAAATCAATATATGGCCCTGACTGCAATATCAAGGATGAATTCAAAGAAAGTAACTTAAGATAAAATCATAGTTATTTCAATGTATAAATGCTCAGGCATAATGAAGCAGTAAGATCCTTGCCCCCACATGCAGAATTACAGTGAATATTTTACCTACAAATGCAGCTTGATAAAAACATGTGCTATTGGTAAGTCAATTATGAAGCATACACTGTCATCAGCGACATGATTATCTGAAATTGTAAATGACTCTTAGAAACATTCCAAACAAAATAAAGATCTGCCTACTCTCCATCTACACAGCAATTATAGTTCTAAATAATTCACGGGATAATAAAAGCACATAATATTTTGCATTTATATGTAAAATGGAGTTACGGGTAAATTCAGTTAATCCTAATTTATTTTAGGGGGAAATTTNTACAGGCAGGCAGAGAGGCAGGCAGAGAGAGAGAGGAAGAAGCAGGCTCCCTGCTGAGCAGGGAGCCCGATGTGGGCCTTGATCCCAGGACCCTGAGACCATGACCTGAGCTGAAGGCAGAGGCATTAACCCACTGAGCCACCCAGGCGCCCAAAAGCACATAATATTTTGCATTTATATGTAAAATGGAGTTACAGGTAAATTCAGTTAATCCTAATTTATTTTAGGGGGAAATTTCTTAACATGAATCTCTGGTGGGACAGTGGGAAGACAATGAGGATACGAAATAACTATTATTTGCAACTATTGTGCACAGTGCAAGACAGTCAGCCTCCTAGCCCCCGCCCCCTAAATGCCCAGAGTGCTGCCAATCATTGTGACGTCCAAAAGCACCCCTGCAAACTGTCAAAATCTCCTGTCAGCAAGAACCATTGATTTGGTCATTCTATTCACCTTAAATGAGTTTCCACTGTACACCAGGCATCAGATGAACAGATGAGTAGAGAAGATCACATAGCAGGGTCAGTGTCTTTCTCCTGTCTCTCTCTTTTTCTCCTTCCTTCTTTCCTTTCTTCCTTCCTTCCCACACTCCCTCTTCCCTCCTTCTCTCTCTCTCTTTCCCATTTAAATTACTAAAACCCCTTCAAATGTTGGAGGGAGCCAAAATAGAAAATAGAGATAAAATGCAGAATAGGGGGCTGTATAACTTTGATGACACAGCATAAATCAATAAGCCACGAGAGCTTCTGTGGTACCGCGTGAGATACATCCTGAAGATGGCCCAGAGGGCAGCCATCTGGTGGCAATTTTACCTGTTCTCATGTTCATCTACCTTATATGGAGGTTAATCTCCTATCACTCAAGGTTATATGCATGAGTTTTTCATCATTAGGACCAAAATAGTTCATCTGAAATGTACAGGAGCTATAGATTGATGAATTCATCAAGACAGAAATTTGGAACACATGGAAAGTCTCATATCTCATAGCCAACTCAGATCTATTATGGTGATTCCAATTTTCAGAGGTTCAATCTTCCTAAGGTCGAAAATGCTCTCTTAAAATGTCTCTGTTTAACTATCTGATGAACAGAATATCTAAAGGAATCTAATATTAAGTCTAAACCACTAATCTCTCTCTTTCCTCCATTTTTGGGCTTCTTTTTTTGGGGGGGGCATATAGTCTTTCAATCATGCTTTCCCCAGGAATCATCATTGGCAAAAGTAAGTCAGAGGAAACTCCATTCCTATTTTTTATAATCGCCTCTATAGACTGAAAGCCTATTTCTATTCAAGAACACACTTCCAGAGTTGAGATTCTCCTTTGGGCATTATAGTTAATTTGATGAAATTGAACAATAATCTTTCTGTTTCTATTTCATGTTCACATATTCTTGATCCCTTTGGGATAAAGTTCAACAAACAGAATGAACCCATCTCCTCATTAGAACTATTCAAAGGATAACATGTTGTACTCGACCAGAGTCTGGGGAAATTGTGAAGACATCGAGAAGAGGACACAAAGATTCCTTCATTATTGGGGAAGAGAGGTACAGCCTTCAAGTAATCAATACCTGTCCACCTTTAAGGAAAAGACTCTTGCATAGTATATCTGTGGCTGTAGGCCTCTGCAAGACCACTGAAAGTGTTTGGTCATGCCAAAAACATAAACTTCTTCTAAAACATTCAGGTAGAAGTCTTTGACCTCCCTAAGCCTCGGCAATTCAGAGATACTCAATGACCAAAGGCAGATAAAATGAGCAAAATTGTTATACTCGGTCTACTCAAATTTCTAACAAGTTTCTTTAACTTATTTTTATCTGGCTTAAAAAAAAGGTGAAGCATGCACGCACGTGGACCATACTACTAGATTTAACATTCACTAAATCCCAACAACATACGAAGCCCCAGACATCTCTAAAACTAGAGATGATCCCTGTCCAGTGGGGTCATTTTGTTTGCTTAAGGACAAGTAGAACTCACAGTAGAAAGAACACAAGGTTACAGGGCAAAGGGTGCTGGATAATAGGAATTAACCAGTTGGTTTTAGTTACCATCAACCTGCATGTATTCAAAACATGACCAACACCCATGGGCCAGTTGTCTTTAACAAGCAATGCAGAATTCCAGTCTGGCCACACACCCTGTTTTAGACAAGCTGCCTGAACATGGCTTCTCTTAGCTTAAGACGAGATATAGAAGTAATACCCCGTTTATGTCCTGTCATTGGTAACTCTGAGACTCACAGTCTGTCTCTCCAAAAGGCTGGGATTTTTATTTTTTTAAGTGAATAGCCTATTTTGTGATTTTGACAGGACAGCACTTTCTGATCATTAAAGAAGCAGGGAAAAGAACTCTTATTTTAAGATTGTGGAGTTAAACGGAGATCATTTTGAGAGAGTCTCTGAAGCCAACACTGTTAATAATATTTTCCAGCTTACAACAACCTATAAAAAAGCACATGTGTGGCAATAAAACAGAACAAGCAGCCATGAAAGGAACATAAAGAGAGACAGACAGACAGTTGTCCAATTTTCACAGAGAGCTCTGGAACATTAAATTTTGAGCGTTCCCTGGCATAGTATATCAGGCTTTCCTCCTGTTGGGAGTCATGCTTGCCCAGAGATGACAGGATCTCTGCCTGTAGGACAGAGCTGAGCAGAGCCATCCATAGTGACTTCCTGACAAGAGGGCCCACCCTCAATTCCTCGTGTGGATGAAAACCGATAGCTGCTTCCATAGTAATGGGTGGAACTGAAGAGGTTGTGAATTCCTTTAAATGTCCTTCATCTCTAAAGACTCCCTGAAGCATCATGGGAAAGAGATAGTCATGGAGGTGTTGTGGGATTATCTGAGGGGTGAAGCTGACCTCTTTACCCAACACACTGGCAAAGACATTCACTTAAGGGCCCCAAGATTTGGCCTTGGAATCTGGTGCCAACATTAACAAGCTGTGTTAGGTCTTTACCTTTTCTAAGCCTCACAGTCTTCATCTTCAAAATGCGACTGTTGCTAATGGCCTATAAGTGGTATCAGGAAGCTATTAATAAAAGATTAAGAATGGCATACATTAAATGCTTGGTGGATTATACACTGGTGCTCAATACATGCTAGTTTTTCTTATTACTTATCTTCACGCCCTCTTCTCTTACATGTCTTCAGATTTCTAATGTCATAGAGGACTCCACAATGTGAAGATTTAAGTCAGAATACAAAGACAAGGTCATAAACACATAGAAAATGTTTTCAGTCCACTTCTTCCCTGCAAATATTTATTTTCCTTTACGTAAGAAAGTTCTGGAGAGCAGAATTTCTGAAAAGTGGCCACATCTTTCCCTCAGAATTATGAGTGGTCACAAATGGTCAGACCAATGGCCAAGTGCTCCATGCTGCATAATTGGGTCCACCAGTGGCACACATCAAGGAAAGGTGTGCTGTTTGGCTGCAACGACCTGAAGAGCAGGACAAAATCAAAACGGTGACACTTAGAATCCTTACCTGCCACAGTTAAAAGGCCTTGGGGATTATCTGAATGTACCACTTTCTGGTAACTTCTCTTTCAAATTCATACACCACCTTTACCCTTAAAAGATTTGAATATTATTATTATAAAAGACTATTCTTTAAATAAAAGGAGTTTATAGTTGATGGAAGAAAAATTCTGAGAGGTTAAATGACTGTAAATGAAACGGTAGGTCAAGGACATTTTTGTATGTGGGAATGGGTGTGTGTGTGTGTGTGTGTGTGTGTGTGTGTGTGTGTGTGTTTACTTTAGGAAAGAAGAGCTAAATGTACAGAGTTCGGGTTGTGGGCCTGGAGTACAGGCTGACCAGAGAATCAGAAGTGAATGGTGGGAAGTGTCAGGAAGGGGAGTAATATCAGTAGCTGCCATGGAAATTGTTCTCACTAGATTTTAAGGTGGAAGGTTCTCAGGCCTTTATAGGTCTATGGTGCTGAAAGAAACTTGTTACAGGGGTGAGAGAATTTATTCTTTCTGGCTGGGCTGCAGAATCTGGATGTGTACAGATTATGAAAGCAACCTCGGCAAATCCCATAGTCCAATAATATGATTCTCTTTATGGAGTCATTCCCCAATACACATTCCAGATTAGCTGGCTTTTCCACCCAAATGTGTTTTGCTAGTTATTGAGATTTTATAGAATTCGGCTACCTCCCTAAATAACCTCAATACATGAATAAAACTTGACGTTTAATTTTAGCCAAGAGAAAGTCTGCATTTAACTTTTAAGACCTTACCCTTCTTCCCGGTCTTTCTAAACCTCAGGCTGTAACAAAGACAAAGACAACTTCCTGTTCAAGGGCCAGCTAACAGACTGCACATTAACAGTGGCTTCTTTTAATGATTTTCATCTGAGCAACCTTCATGTACTTTGTCTGTAGCAAGAAATAATAAAATAAGATACTAGCCAGGATATAAAGTTAGCCAATTTTGATGTTTCCAGCCTGAATTTTTGGTACTTCGCCCTTTTTCTGCCACTTCTCCAGCCACCTTTCAATATATGGTTTCCTCAGCATCTTCTCCCCAAGACCTTCAGAAAAAACTGTAATCATTTCTCCTCCCTCTTCTGAACTGTGAAACCTCTCCTCTTAAAGGTTGAATCATATGAAATGGCTAATATTGGACCAATTCTGATCTAGAAAAATGGAAGTTGCATTATGGTTCAGCCTAGTAGTGATGGCATCTTGTGCCTTATTAGTTACTCTGAAATGAAAAAGATGGACTTGTATTGAGAAGTAAAAGGAGCCTTAGATATGATCTAGCTCAGCTCATTCAGGTACAGGCCCAGCCACTGAAACTCAGAATGGCCTAAGGAATTAGAAGATGAAACATCGCCAGTTAGAGAACAGAGCCAGATTACATTTGGGACGACTTGACTCCTATCCCAGTGTTCATGCATGGGTCAGAAAACTTTTCTGTAAAGGGCAAGATAGTAAATATTTTAGGATCTGTGGGCTATCTGGTGTCTAACAGTGTAGCATGAAAGTAGCCTTAGACAATATGTAAACAAATGAGTGTGGCTGTGTTCCAATAAAACTTTATTTATAAAAACAGATGGCAGGCTGGATTTGGCCCACAGGCTGTAGCTTGCCAGGCACTGCTCTATAGAATTCTTAGATCTAAAAATATCTGCAAGCAGATGGGTGAGGGATTTGTATACTGAAACTGTGTTCAAGTGTTCATGGATGCTAATTCAGCACAAAGATCTTACTATTCTCTGTATTTTCCTTAAAATAAGTATCTCAAGTAGCCCGAAGTTGCTGGGACCTTGGGGCTACACCTGCCTAAGGGTTTTCCATTTGCAAGTTTACATCACTCAGGATGGGAATAGCACTGTCTTAACTCCTTGGCTACATCTATAAAATATACTGTGATCTAAGGAAAGAAATACATTAGAATGTGCTATCCATCACGCTGGCTGACCTATGGAATTAGATACAGGCACTCCTGGGTGAAATTTTAATAGCTTTAACAATCATGTAGTCAGACTACTTCATATGTTAGCTGAAAGTCACTTCATTTTATCACTTGCAAGTTGGGTGAACAGGGTTTGAATTGGCACTTGGGTCAGCAAGATATTTTGAATACAGGCACTTTTTCTATTTCTCCTGACAGCCAAGAAACTACTTTGGCTATATCTACTTTCCATTTGAACTTGAGAAGCATGGGAGAATGTTATTAAGCAATTTCAAAGACTTTATTGGTCACACATTCTGGTCAGAAATCCAAAACACAGAAGGGAAGAATTATGATCAGATCATACCAGGAAGGAAATCCAGTCAGTATATATCAGGCATGATAGTAACTGTGATTAAAATCAACAGCCCTGTAGGAAAGTCTGTCCATCCCTCTGTCCATCTGTCCATCCATCCAACCATCTACCCAAATACCCAAACATCTAAAGATCCTAATATTTCTGAAGGCACCGTACTGTTTGCTGAGGAATCCCAGTTAGGTGGCACAAGCTCCCTGCTCCCAGGGAACTAAAAGTGTAGAAGAAGGAATAAGTGAAGGCACAAAGGCTGCAATATGAAAACAATTAAGGTAATACTTCACAAGAAAAGTTCTTCAGTACCAAGCCAATACTTGGAGGAATTCCTTGAAGAGCAGTAAAGTTTGAAATAATCACCAGGTAGAGCTCTCAAGAGCTACTGCTGAGCCATGAGAGAGCCTGGAGAAGGCACTCAGGCCCCCTGATAAGGCTCGGTGTGATAAATGGGCTGTTTGACCTCCAGGAGCCAAGCCTGCCAACCTATTTCTCAAAGGCGGGAGAGTTCGCTGGCTAACCATGGCTTGTCCTTAAACAGGCAGAACTTAACAACAACAACAACAAAATCATATAATATGGATGCTTTCTATAAGTCAGTCAATATCAGTTTTGAAGAATTCTGACTTTTATTTTATAGTACTTTATACCCAACATTTTCGAGAGAGCAGAGGTAAGAAACAGCTTAGTACAGAATCAAAAGTGAACAAAGACACTCAAAAAAGCTGATGTGATATGAATTAAACAATTAAAGATATTATCTATACCCAGGAGAAGATTAGAGATTCCAAGAAGACCTCACAACCAAAACTGATATTAAATCCAGCATTATCAGTAGTGATTCTTACAGTATCATCTTCTAATCCACTGTCTGCATTATTTATCAAGTGGTCCATGTCTTCAGGAATGTTGGTCATACCCGCTAACTACTCTTTACATTTACATTTTATGAAATGGAGCAAAATACAACATAGTTTTGAATGGACCAAATTCTAGAACACACCATTTATCCATTTCAAATGATATTTCTGCAACAGAACTATAAGTACAATCCCAGGCCCAGAGAAACCAAACCCCAATAAAATGAAAACTCACCTTGGATGTGAACCATCCTGTATTCTCCAGTCCATTAAGCCAACCAACCGAGAGAAAAGAGCAAATTGCTGTGGTACTTACTTGCAGGTGATGGGGTACTGCATCCACTTGGAGGCGGGTGGCCGTGCAGGCCATGGAGGGGAGGCAGGGACAGTCCTCCGATGACTGGTGGGAAGAGTAATGGGTAGGGCGCGGCTGGGTAGTGAGTCATGTGTCCATTCACTGCGGGGACCGGACATGCGTGGCTACTGGTGGTCATGTTTCAGGCCTCACACGATGAAAGGTGCTATGGGGCGGGAGCACATCACTTCAGGTCTTGAACCAAAGTAAGGGAGGTAAACTCAGGGCCAGGGTTGAGTCTGAGCTGTCTTCTGGGCCAAAGGCAAAACACTTCAGTATATGACCTTGCTTCTTCCCAGCATGGTTTCTCCGCCTCTCATTTTGCTGTGTTAATTACCAGAAGGATGCCTCTTTTGCTCAGCTGCTCAGTTTAAGGCTGGGAAATGTTATCACTTTAAAGGTCCAGAGCTGCTAATTCTGTCAGGAAAAAAAAAAGTATACACATATGTACATATGTATATATAAATTTCATAAGTCAAAAATATTTTGTTTTTCAAGTTATATGAAAAATCTCAGGTATTAATCTAGGTCTCCTAATTCCCTGCTGTTTGCTTATATTCACTTCCTTTATTTTCTTATGTTCTTATATTCTAATATAGAATAAAACATATACAATTTCGAAGTAATCCTGATGATCCAATATTAAATAGCCATGTCTCCCCACTCTGGGGTAATCTTTCTCAATATTCCTTGCCCTGCTTAAATTTTCTCCAAGGCACTTAAGTTTTTGTGAGAGTGTTTTTGCCTATCTCCCACATTAGAATGTACTCACTAGGAGGGCAGAATTTTTCTGTTTTGTGAACCGCTATGTTTTAAGTTCCTATAAGGGTATCAGGTAGGCCACAGACAATAAGTATTTGTTGAATGAATGAATGTTTTTCTTGCTTCTTTCAGAGAAAGTGATTGTTTTATGATGTCATAACCTAGGTGCTTCTAAGATGTTACATATTTTATCTGAACAAATTCAGGATTTCAACCCAGCCCTTTGGAATGAGATACCCAACAAGATAAATATAATTGTAGGAGAAAACTATATCCTAATGAAAGCTAAGTAAGAGACACAGCCAAAGATCAGTGGAATATTTTGTATCTGTTTCTTATTGTCAACAGTATATACCTTTCTTGTAAGAACACCATCCTTTGTTCCATAGAACTGCTTCATCTAGCTGTTCGATCATCTACCTACCAGTTGAATTCTAACTTAGTAGTATATGCCAGGTGCTGACACAGGTACTACAGATGTACAGTGTGAAACAATGCTAATGTGGGTCCTGTCATCGCAGGGTGTCTAGTTTTAACAGCTCTTAATTGAGATCATGTTGTTAGAGAGGGTTAAATTGCTCTGCCCCCACAAAGGACATGTAAGGAAAGCTCAGCACCTAGGACTCCTTGACACTGGGAATGGAAGAAGCCTGAAATCGATTCTAGGGTGGGCCAACTGTAGACTTCCCAGGCTCATTTTGGCCCCGATGACAAACACTCAGTGAAAGTCCCCAACTCTGGACTCCACTGAAGGGAACCCACTGAAGGGAAACCCTGAATGTAAACCCATGTGACACAAAACAAGAATAATATTGCCGGGCCAGCACAGTGTCATTGTCTAGAGCACGATTCTAGAGCCAGACCACCTAGGTTCAAGTCACGGCCCCACCCCACCGACAGTTATCTTACTTCTCAATATAGCAGTTTTTATTATAAAATGGGGATAATAATAGAATTTAGTTCAGAGGGCGGTTGTGAGTAGTAAGTGAGGAAATGAGGTAACATGAAGAGAAACTGAGTGCCTGGTGTGGAGTCAACACCAAGTTAAAGTTTGCTATTCACATATGCGTTGTCTCATCAAATGATACGCTTCTGAGAATGAGCTTGCTGGAATAGACAAGAGGCTTTGGGTCAGCGCAGGAAGAAATCATAGCACCGTCATTTGAGGAAAATATTAGGACTAAAGCTTTTGTCATGGAAGAAGCAAAGGTGGGATCCAGGTACAGCTGAGAACAAAGACTCATTAAAGTTTACTGATTTCTCAGTTCGTAAAGTTAGCCAGTTTGATTCTGAACCCTAGAATTTTCTAATCTATAATAACTTCGTTTGTTTACTGTGTGTCAGGCCCTTCACTTATGAGCTCTAAGCTCTAAGAACTTCAGAGCCGTCCCAGAAGGCAGTTATTCTCCTTATTTTCCCGGTGTGAAAGTGGTCTCCGTGAGTTTAAATGACTTACCCGCGATGTCACAGAGTCAGCCTGTGGCTAAGTCAGAATCTGAACCAAGATCTGGCTGGCTTTACAGTCTCTGCTTTCCCCTGTACCATGCTGTGCCTTTATGTCACTGAGTGCCTGAGGTGTCCTCACTGTACCCTACAGGAAAAAGTCCACAAGCTGTTGTGATGTCAGCGGCTGTCCTCACTTTGATGACATTCTCCCCAGGGCCTTGAGTCCCTGGCCTATTAATATTACAAATGAACAACATCCACAGTGAGACCATATGGTCCCAGGTTCCCCAGAACTCCGCTGTCCCTTACAAAGGAGACCGTATTCCCTGTTGGCTTACATAACATGCTTACCCCCCCAAAGAGATGCCCCTCCCCAAATTTCGATGTCCTTTTATACTTTCAAACCACAACTTGTTTCTCTAATGAAAATAAAGTAAATGGACTATGAGAGGTACACGTTTTCCCTGCTTTCTCTTCTAAAAAATCACACACCAAAAAAAAAAAAAAAAAAAAAAAAAAAAAAAAAAAAATCACACACCATCTAATATATTTAACACTTTCATTTTGTAGTTTGTAGCAAATTAATTAGAAAATAAACAATACCATTTAGTATTTGCTGCATTTCCACTCAATTTGATTTTTAAATCACACACACAAAGCCCAGCATTGTTAAAAATGGTCTTTTCTATCTCCATTAGACAAACTACCTCATTAACTGGTGGAGCTGACAGTTCAGCAAACCCACCCCCGCAGGGCACAATTCTTAGAGTTTTAAAGCTGTTTGTTTGTTTTTACCAACCGGGGACTATTTCTACTCTCAATAATCCTTCATTTCTCTTTGCTTTCAAACACAGCAGACTTTCAGCATCTTGCCTGCCTGACTGAAAAGTCTGGTATCATGCCTAGGATCAAGAAAGAAAGAAAGGAAGGAAGAAAGAAAAGAAAAGAAAAGAAAAAGTAAAAAAGAAAGAGAAAAGAAAGACAAAAAAGAATTTAAACTGATAATAGGGGAGAAGGGAAAAATCGGTGTGTTGGGAAAATCCTGTTATGTTGCTGGAAAATTGTTTGAACAGTCACTGGGTCTATGTTCACATATGTGACTGATTAAGGCTATTTCTGGAAGCAGAGAATTTCCTTTGTTTTAGGCTTCTCGAAAAAAAGATGGTTAGTGGCATTAGCAGNCCCCCCCCCCCCCCACGCCTGATTTGAGTTTGGGCTCATTCAGGGTTCCTTTCTTCACAACCTGAAGCTAAGCAAAGGGGAGCGGAGTGGAAGAAAGGAAGCAAGTGGGGACCAAGTCAGGAGGTCTTGGATCTATGATCCAGGAGACTGCCTGGGTGTCAGTTTCATCATCTGTGAAAGGGGTCAAGGGAAGGGGAACAGGTTTTAAATCGAGTTTCTCAGACTGTGCTGTCTGTTGTGCATAAAACAAGTGTTTTATGAAATATTGGAAGTACTGAAAATATTTAAGAGGAAATAAAAAAGAAAGGATTTTCACATAGCTGTATGCAGAGTTGGTATTGTTCTGCAATAATCTGCCTTTGATAAATAGTAGAATGACAGCAGGTAGTAGGAGAGCTCTACCTACTAACCACTTGGATGAAAGGTGCCCAGGCAGTGACAGGGGTCTTGGGAACTGTTAACATCTCTGCCTGCATCTCTGAGATATTATTTTAATAAAACACAGTATATTTTCTCCAGTTTAATTTGTTCATGTTTTTGTTCCATTAAAAAGGTTTTTTTAAAATTACATTTCAATTCATTGTCACATTTAATTTACCAGAAGTCGTTTCTGTATTTATTTTAGCTTAAATTTGCATGCAAGTTTCCAAGCTTATACTTCTAAATATTTAACATTTGTTTTATAAACATGAAACTTACATAGGATTAAAAAAAATAGTTCCGTTCCAGTGGTTCTCAAAGCGCTATCCCTAAACCAGCTGTCCCACCATCACCTGGAAACTTGTTAGAAACACAGATTCTCAAGGCCCAACAGCGAGTGAATCAGAGTCTGAGGTAGCCCCAGCAATCTGTGTTCTAAGAAGCCCTCTGGATGATTCTTACACAGCTAATATTTGAGAACAACTGCTCTAGATATGAGGTTGGCAGATTTCTTCTGTAATGGGCAAGAAAGTAAATAATTTAGATTGCAGGCCAGTCGGTCTCTGTCACAAATACTCTACTCTGTTTTCGTACCAATTTCTTGTGAGACAAAAGCAACCACAGACAATCCATAAACGAGTGGTCATGGCTGTAATCCAATAAAAAGTTATTTACAAAAATAGGCAGCCTGCTGAACCTGGCTCATGGACCATAGCTTGCTGACCTCTGCTTTAAATTAATAAAGAAAAACAACAGCCCACTTTCCCCATCCTTTAGCTCCCCTCCCTATAAACAACTACTTGAAACTATTTTAGTTGGGCTTTTTCTTTTACTTGTAGTTCTAGTTAATGTGCTTAAACTATTTTTTCATAATTATATAATCTTTCCTTTACTATATGTTGGTTTCTACTATAAATGTGATTTAAGTCTTTTCGGCTTTGCTCACACATACTAAACCCTCTTTTCTCTCTTATTTCCAACACAATGTCATTACAATTTAAAAAATGAAAATCATTTATATTATATTTATCTAAATATGACTAGGTAAATATTGTTACAGCTGATTCAGGACATGCTACATTTATAGCTGTTATAAAAAATTTTTTGTTTTTCCTGGAGTTAATAATTGCTTTGTTTATATAATTGGATTATTTTCCATCTATGAATAATTCTTCCCCAACTCCCTGACAATTTTGCCAGATACGTCATATAATATAGTAGTTCCACAATTGGAGACATTCCTCTTATTCCAGGGCTGACTGTCTGTTTTCCTAGTCTCATGCATAGAAGTCAAACCAAGCGTCTCTATTATCACTTCTCTCTCTCTTGCTTTTTTCCTTTCTTTCTTTTCCTTCCTTCCTTCCTTCCTTCCTTCCTTCCTTCCTTCCTTCCTTCCTTCCTTCCTTTCTTTCCCTCCCTCCCTTCCTTCCTTCCTTCATTCCTTCCTTCCTTCCTTCCTTCCTTTCCCCATTTCCTGGATCACATACTTTCTCTTTCTTGGTTTAATTATTCCTCTGGTGGTATTTTTCCCCTAAGATCTTTCCCAGAGATGGTGTGCAGGATGTAAATTTTTTGAGATTTTGCATGTATTAAAATATTTTTATGCTATACCTCACAATTGTTTGATAGTTTGGGTAGGTATAAAATTATGGATTGAAGTTAACTTTTAAAATTAGAGTTTTAAGTATATTACACCACTTTTTCAAGCTTTCTATATCGCTTTGGAAATTTCTAAGACTATTCTGATTTTGGATCCTTTGTGTGTGACATTATTTCCTTTTTTGCAAGCCTTTATAGTCTTTTCTTTATCCCCTATGGATTTTTTCCCCCTACATTGTGCTAAGCACTTGGTAGAGTTTTTTAATCTGGTGACCCATATCCTTCTGTTAGGGAAAACTTAATTTTACACTTCCTTGATAATATCCTCCTCTCTATATATTATGCTCTCTCTTTTTGGAAATATAAGATACTGCACCTTCTAAATCGATTTTCTATTTTAATTATATTTTCTCTCATATGATAACTTTTCATCCATTTGTTCTACTTTTTGCAAGAAAACCTCACCTTTAACTTCCTATTACTCTGAATTTCATATATTTTTTTAAAGATTTTATTTATTTATTTGACAGAGAGAGATCACAAGTAGGCAGAGAGGCAGGCAGAGAGAGAGGAGGAAGCAGGCTCCCCACTGAGCAGGGAGCCCGATGCGGGGCTCGATCCCAGGACCCTGAGATCATGACCTGAGCCGAAGGCAGAGGCTTAACCCACTAAACTACCCAGGCGCCCTGAATTTCATATTTATGGTACTTCATTAACATCTAAGAGTTTTCTTGTTTTTTCTTCTTTATACATTCTGGGTTTTGTCACAAATGGCTTATCTTTTCTTTTAGGATATTAAGTAGTTTTTAAAAATGTTTTACTCTGCTTTCTATATTGACTCCCCCCCCCCTTTTTGGTTTGTTGTTTTATTTTCTTTAATGTTACACACATTTCTCAATTGTATTTTCTGTCCACTCCTAGGCCCACCCATTTATATCTGAAAGGAAACACTTATTGCAAGCTCTGTTTTCATAAGCAAACCTTGTCAAATGGATGAGTTTCATGAAAAACTGCCCTAAGTGGGACATTTCTTTGGGAGACTCCACAAATGCTAGATTTATGGGCTTTTTATTTGAGGCTTGAAAAGTAGAATAAGCTACCCCAAAATATGACTATAGGGATTTGGGACATGTCACCCCAAAATATGATTTGGTATACTGATTACTTGAGTTGTAAGCATTTGAAAAACAGTAAAAGTAGGGAGAGACTTTTTCTAAACTCCCCTTAGATGCCTAAAGACCTATCCACCAAAAGGGACACAATTATAAATCCACTCCATGGGAGTTTTACCAACCAGCAAAGATGGACTCTTGTCACAGGAGAGGAAACTAGAAGTCAGCCGCACACTCAGACAAACAGTGTCACAAGCTAGTGTACCTCCAGTTTATTCTAAGGGCCCATTTAACTTTCTTAAAAATTACCTAACTCTCTGCCTTAGATGCTGCATTCTCCTCCTTCCCCTTTCCCTATCAAGATGGTATTTAATTCTAAATTCTAAGCCATCTCAGGGGGTTATTCATTTTTTTCTGGGTCTCTCCCATGTATACATGAGGTATACATGGCAATAAACTTTTGTTGTTTTTTCCTCCTTGATCTTTTATTGCGGGGGTCTCAGCCAAGAACTCAGAAGAATAGAGGAGAAATCATTTTTCCTCCCCTATAGGCTCTTTGGTAAATTCACTGAGAAATTCTCTAAGATTCTGCCCAGAATGGGGAAAAAGAAAATGCCTTACTTCTGGTAGATGAATGGAACAGTGAGGCTCAGGCTTCCTGTGCACTCACTATTAAAAATGGAGTCTTTCATTCCTTCTTCCTGTGGTCAGTCTAACACTACCTCTCCACTCTACACTTATGCTTGGTGTCCAGAACTCTAACCTCTCTAGTTAAATTTCTTCAAAGAATAGATTTATCTTTCTTACCAGGGTTGGGTTACAGTAATCACCAGAATGCAACAAGTGGAGAAGTGAATTTAACTACTCCTTGTTCAGGACTCCAACAAATCTTACTATCTCAATCATTACTTCCATCTTTCTGGACATCTGGTGCTTCTACTTTCTGGGACAGTCCAAAATCTTACAATTTGCATCTTCTTCCTTCTTCAGGCACTTAGCATTCTGCTTTTTGCACTTTGCTAATTTACTCATTATTGCCCATCTACTTTTTGTCTTCAAGAAAAGTTATTGCCATTTCTTGTTAGCAATTAGCATCTCTCATGTTTTTCTTAGTTTTTTTTTTTTTTTTTTAAAGATTTTTTTTTTTTTTTTTTTATTCATTTGACACAGAGAGAGAGATTACAAGTAGGCAGAGGCAGGCAGAGAGAGAGGAGGAAGCAGGCTCCCTGCTGAGCAGAGAGCCCGATGCGGGCCTCGATCCCAGGACGCTGAGATCATGACCTGAGCCGAAGGCAGCGGCTTCAACCCACTGAGCCACCCAGGCGCCCATGTTTTTCTTAGTTTTAATGATTTATACATTTTACATCCCCTTGCTATCATTTTAATAAAGATTTGGGAGGGAATAGGGAAAAATGCATGTTATTAATCCATTCACTAGAGATTCACCAAATTTTCTTTTATCACATATGATATTTCATGAAAATTTTTATGGAAATATAATTAACATATAATGTCATATTAGTTTTAAGGTACAATATGTTGATTTGACAATTCTATTCTCAATGCTTACCATACAGGTATAGTTACCATCTGTCATCATACATTATTACAGTATTATTGACTATATTCCCTATGCTGTCCTTTTCATTCCTGTGACTTATTTATTTTATAACTTGAATTTTATTTTTATTTTATTTTATAACTTTGTACTTCTTAATCCCCTTTATCTAGTTCACCCATCCCCCCACCTACTACCCCTCTGTCAATCACCAGTTTGTTCTCTGTATTTAAGAGTCTGGTTTTTGTTTGTTTGGTGTAAATCTGAAATTGAACAAAAAAGATGATATTTGGCCTCCTGGGTGGCTCAGTTTATTAAGCATCTGCCTTCAGCTCAGGTCATGATCCCAGGGTCCTGGGATAGAGTCCTGCATCAGGTTCCCTGCTCAGCGGAGAGTCTGCTACTCCCTCTACCTCTCCAACCTCATGATCTCTATCTCTCTCATTCTCTCTCTTTCAAATAAATAGAATCCTAAAAAAAAAAAAAAAAAAAAAAAAGTGAGGTTTGACTTGCCATCATGGATATGCTACAGGGCTGTGTCAAAAGCCTCCCTCCTACTATTAAATAAAATAAAGATGGGATTTGACCTGCCTTAGCCATGCACCTGCACACATACTAGATAATTAGAAATGTCATTTAATGCACTGATGACTTATATGCGCTTTCTAGAAGACTCCAAGTTGGAGAGAGGACACTTGATAATAGTCTGCCTTGAGACACAGGAGTCAAACACTTTAACCTGGTGAGAAGTATTAATTTTACACCATGCTGCTTTCAAGTGAAATCCAAGTGACAGAACAGAAAAGATTTCTGTAGAAAACACCGTATTCATTTCCTCCCATTGAAATTTAGTGACACCATGCTGATGTGGCTAACATAAAACACAAGCAGAAGTGAACAAAAGATAGATTTTTGAATTTCTCATGGTAGAGCACAGAAAACTCTTCTGTATTTCTTCAGCTCATTTAGAATTTGTTGTGGGGGATATTTTTGCTTCAACAGATACTACATGCATATTGCCACTTCTTCCAGTTTAATTTAGTTCAAACCTCCCTATTTATTTAAGGCATTGGTCCCAGGTAATGCCACTTAAAATTTCTCAAATGCGTTCAGACAAATACCTGTTTTCAGAAAAATGCCAAGCTCAGCACAAATTCTGTCAGTTTTTTTTTTTTTTTGCTGCTGTTCTTGATAGAAAAGAAACATGGCTATAAAGAAGTCAGTTTTGCATGCCTTGTAGTTTTGCAGCCTTTCTTATATCCACCATCTTCATTGTAAATATTACTGATAAAATTATGGTCAACTTAGAACAAGTTGACACAATGAGTAACTTGAATTTGGTCAAAAAGAGAAATGCCTTACCACTCTTTAGTTTAGAAATGAAAGAGAAGAGAGTCATTAAGAGAGAATAATGCCATCAAAGAGTCCCTCAGACCACCAAGTGAGCAGAGTGAAAGCTGAATCACTCTACAGATTTAGAAGGAGGTCAATTGACATACTGAAGACATATTTTTAAAAACTACACAAAATGTCCCTGTATTCCTTTTTGGGCCATTTTTATATGATTCCATCTGCTAAAGAAATACAAAGAGAAAATATGACTCAGAAAATGATGAGGAAATATACATATATTGGAAAGCATAAAACTCTAAGATTTTAATTTCATAAATTGTAGAAGCAGCAATGTATAGATGAACTTTTAGGAATCAACACTCAACCAAAGTTGTCATATATGCTAGCATTGACAAACTCACCTCCTGAAGAACCAGCTTTCTCCTAAGGTATTTTCACACAGATTCCAAAACACAAAGGTATGGAGCATGTATTGGATCAAACATCTCTTACTATCACGGCTTGTTTCTAAGAGAAGTGACAGCAGACCACTCCTTATACAATGGTTTCCATGCTTTGCATCATGGAATTCTGCCATAACAAGCATAATGACTGCATTAGGATTTGGTTCAAGGGAAAGTTAGCTATCTATAGGCTGGTTAGTGGTCTGTGAGGTAGCCTAGAAGATGTACTCTGCCCAATGGGAGTCTCTACATTGAATGTATCCTATTAGTCTTACTCTCGATTGGTTTCAAATGTCTAACACACAAAGACAGACACAGGTAAAAGACTGGCATAGAAATGGAAAGATATACAGAAAAGTAAGTTCACAGAAGCCATGAAGTTGGAGAAACCAAGTGAGTGAGAAATAGGAGACAGAGAGGAACACAGAGCCAAAACACTGGTAGAAAAAGGGATGAATCAGATCACAACAGCCATGACTGTGGCTTTAGGTTACCTGTGGCTGTAGGTTACCTTTAGTGTTAAGAACAGCATTCTGATTTTTGTGAGGCCCAAGTTTCACCTATTCAACTGTTCTGTATTTTTCCTTCTCTTCTATGCAACAAACTCCCAAATTGTATCACTAGACCTTAGCTCTCAGAAGATCCTTACCATCCCAGTACTTAACTCTCTCTCTTTTGGAAGGATAAAGTGGCCAGTCTTCAGTTGACTATGATAATGACCACTGATGTAAGGTCAATCTACATGTTAGGATTAAGACTGATACAACATTGTCAAGTAGGATTTGTAAGTGTCCGTTCATAAATGACATGATGCTGGAAAATCACTAAGGAAAGAGACACATTTGAAGTCTCTGGAATCTTGCAGTTTGTAATAATATGAAGATAAAAAAAACCTATAGAGTATACTTTGCTCTCACCAGGGTCAGTATATATGCATATCCACTGATATTTGAAAATAAATTCATCACATATTCATTCTTTTTATAAAAAGAAAATTCATATAACAGAAGTTAAGAGTCTCCAAAGTAATGAATTTAAATAACTAGTGTTTAGTATTCAATAATATTTAAGTGTTACAACATGGTTATAGCTTTTGGGGGGTCAATCTACTCTAGAAAGTGAGGTTTAGTTGAAAAAAGGTTTTTAAACAAATTTATACAGTTGCCTTTACCACATCAAAACAACAAGAGCAAGAATTTTCCAGGCACATTTGGGTTCTTCAGATAGGTCACATAAATGAAGTGATCACAGATTTTTCACCTTAATAAGGAACTGGGATTGTCAGAGCTGCTACAGAACATCTGGGGACTGTACCCATGCCCAGTGTAGGTCTACTCAGGTTCTGCCACTATGCTCATTTCCTTACTCACATGGATCAGGTTAAAGACATTTTAGGTGCTTCTTGTGATAACAAGCAATGTCTCAAATGACTGTTGCTGCCCAATATCCTGTGGCCTGTGGGAGGTAAGCCCTCGTTCTCATCAGTTTCTCAGCTGGGACAGGAGTTTCAGACTTGATCAACTTCCCCTACTCCCCAGCACCTTCTGGCTGAGGTGAAGATACTCTACCAATCTCTTACCAGCTGCTTCTCCTCAAGAGCCAGATCTTATCCCTATGCCTCTAGGTTTTGTGTCTATGTCAATCTGGACAGCCAACTTGGAATTATCACCACACAGCCCTGGTCTGCCTCTGCCTACAGTCCATACTTCATTCGTACTTGGCCTTCTTGGAGAGGGATTAGTCTTCACTGGGAGTGAATTACAAGAAAAAAGACAGATAATAACACATGTTAGAATGTGCAGGATTTGAACTCTTTAGTATTGCTGGTGAGAATATAAAATGGTGTGGATGCTTTGGAAAACAGTTTAACAGTTCCAGAAAGATGGATAGATGGATGGATGGATGGAAGGAAGGAAGGAAGGAAGGAAGGAAGGAAGGAAGGAAGGAATTTACACAGAGCTACCATATGACCTAGGAATTCCACTACTGAGTATATAAGGAAAGGGAAAACATATCCAACCAAAAACTTGTACATGAATATTCACGGTAGCATTATTGGTAATAATCAAGAAGTAGAAACAACCCAAGTGACCATGAATTGATGAATGGATAAGCAATATGTTATATATCTGTACAATGGAATATTATTTAGTCATCAAGAGGAATGAAGTACTGACACACACTACAACATAGATGAACCCTGAAAACATTATGCTAAGGGAAAGAAGCCATAAAAACCTTAAAAGGCCTTTGATATGAAGGCTACATATTCTAAGATTCCATTTATATGAAATATCCAGGATTTGCAAATCCCTGGACAGAAACTTGGGGGAAGAAGGAATAGAAAGTGACGCTTAATGGGTATAAGATTTCCTTTTTGGGTGATGAAAATATGCTGGAAATAAGTAAGTAATGATAACAGTGGCCTAATTTTGTGAATATACTAAGAACCACTGATTACACAACTTAAAAGGATGAACTTATGTTATGCAAATTATACTTCGATAATTACAAAAGAGGAAGAAGTCCACCAGCCCAACAACCAACCACCAATGGGGGTAGACTCAGTCTGCACAGCTTCTACTGATATATTCCCAAAGTCTGAGCCCAGATTAGCCTGTACATGTGGTTTTCTTGGCCTTGGTGCCCTGGGCACAGGGTCCAGTTTTTCCAGGGCATTACACAGCCATTTTCCCTGCAAAGCCCTCATCTGCAGGGGGCTCTGTTAAGATCAGGCCTGGGTCCTCACTACTCACAGGCCTCATGGACTCTTGCTCTCTACTCACTTGTAAGGAACATCTATTTACCTTCTCTCCCTCCTTATCTCTTCTTTATTTTCTTAAATTCATAAATTCAGTTTTTAAAAAATATTCTTATCTACTTTTATTCTCCCTGGGTGGGATTTTGCCAAAAAACCTGTATTTGTTCCTTAAAACACAGTCAACATGTTGGAAAAAAAAAAAAAAAAGAAAAATAGCTCTACAAAAAGGTATTACCAAAAGTATGCTCTAAGAAAAGTGGAAAGGAAAAAGATGTAAGGGAATGATGACAGTTTTACATTTTTTGAGCTGGGGCAGACCATGAAGAAAGTGCAGAGGAGGAGAACTGTTGTAGACTTACAGTCCTGCATTAATGTGAATAGGGAACCGTCTCAATCCATTTGGGCTGCCCTAAAATGATACCACAGAGTGGGTGGCTCACAAACACCAGAAACTTCTCACAGTTCTAGAGACTGGAAGTCCAAGATCAAGAAGCCAGCGTAGTCCTCCTCTGGTGAGAGCCCCCATGGCAGGCACGTTCTCACTGTGTGCTCACATGCGGAAGGGGCAAGCTGGCCATCTGGGTTCTCTTTCATAAGATCACTATTCCCAATCAGAAGGGCTCCACCCGCATGACCTAATCACCCACTAATGGCTTCACATCCTAACACCATTGCCCTGGGGGTTATGATTTCAACATATGAATTTCCAGGGCATCCAACCATTCAGACCACAGAAGACACAAGAGTTAGGCCACTGTGGTAGCTGAGCCAGCTAAGGTAGACTGAATAATGGCACCCAAAGGTGTCCATGTCCTAATTTCTGAAACCAAGGAATGTTCTCTTATATGGCCAAAAGAACTTTGCGGATGTGATTAAAATTAAGGATCCTGAAATGGGGAGATTATTCTGGATTCTCTGAGTTCCTCTAATATAATCAGAGGTCTTTATGTGAGAAAGACAAAGGGAGCTGTGATTACAGGAGGGGGTGGTATGATGACAGAAGCAGAATTTGGAGTGATATGCTTTGAAGGTAAAGGCATAAAAGCCAAGGAGTATACTCAGCCCCTAGAAATTGATAAAGGCAAAGAAACACCTTCTCTCCTCAGAACCAGGAGTAACTAACCCAGCTGACATTTTGACTCTACCCCAGTGAAACTGATTGTGGACTTCTGACCTCCAGCGCTGAAAGGCTAAATTTGTGTGGTTTTTAAACCACTAAATTTGTGGTCATTTTTTGTAGCAGCAATAGGAAACCAATATATCAGTCCACTCTGAGCCTTCAAGGACCTACTCAAGAACACAAACCACAAACACTGACATAATACTTATCCTGAAACCAGCAGCCACTTTTGCCAAAATATAACATTCCCTCTGGGGAAAAACCCAATATGTGGTGTTGGTCAGGGAGAAAATCTTGAAGATGTTCACCCCTGGCTTCTAAAACTTCCTACAACACTAAAGCAGAGGTGAAGCCAAGTGATGTCAGTTCTAAAGAAGACACGGGCTCAAAAAGAAGCCCGGGGTCAGAGTGGTACTAAGAGAAGAGGCAAGAGCATGCTATCTTTGGTGGCAACATACAACCATTCCTAAACAAGTATATAAAATGTTTATTTAACTATTTTTGCCTTTCTGCTATGCCATGTGAAAATTGTACAGAGTCCTTTTTTTTTTTTTTAAATCAGCAGCCTTCGAGCTTCCCTGAAAATTGCCAGGTTGTTCTATTTCTGTAAAAAACGCCACTGGGATTTTCATAGGGATTGCATTAAACCTGTGGATTTCTTTGGGTAGTATAGACATTTTAAAAATAGGAATTCTTTCAGTCCATGAACATGGAATAGCTTTCCATTTATTTGTGTCTTCAGAAATCCTATTTTTAAAGCAATTCCAAGGATAAAGAGTGGCCACCTTCCTAAACTAATGCTTGCTTCAAATTAAAAAGAAAAAGAATTTCAAAGAAGTGTTGATCATTAATAGCACTATTAAAATATGTCTATAGCTTCTTTAAGGATTATCTTTGAAAACCAATAAAACTCATTTGAATAGATAGCAGAGCTTATAAGGAACTGTAACATAGTAAGGTCAGAATTCAAGCCTTGGGATTATTATATAAGAATACCTTAAATGATTAACATTTTAATAATCACAGCATTCTAGTAACTGAAGCATGGCTGGTTGAATGCATGGTATAAAGTGGTGGTCTGATCTTCCAGGTGGTATCATGGAAGCTCAGTCCCCAGAATAAGAGTAAGAGAAGGGAGGTCTGTAAGAAAATATAATAGTATTATCTTAACAGTTGGGCTAGTAATGCACACACTGTAATGTTTCTTAGTTGTTTATGTGTTGGGCAGGAAATCATGTTCAAAGCATTTAGCTTCAGTTGTGCAAATATCGTATTATGGGATAAAATGACATTGATCAATTGTTGCATTCTTTCAAAGTCAAGATATTCACATTTGGGAAAAGTTATTAATTCAGAATGTGTCAAATTACAGACATTCTGGATAAACAGTCATCTGCTATATTTGTTCTGGCATGTTTGATTTAAACTGGTAGGCACATTGCTTTGTCAATTCACACCTTGCAAATAAAGAGGTGCATCTCATTCTAGGAATCAAGGGATAATAAAGCTAATGTTAGAGGCAAAGGATGAAGTCTCAGCTTCATTGAATCTCACTTTCCCGGTTTATAAAATGGAAATGACAGCAGTACTTCACAATTTTGTGATAAAGCACAAAGAAGTTAATGTACATAAAATACTTAGAACTGTGCATGGCACCTAGGAAGCCCTGGTTAGTTTTTCTAAACGTTGTTGAGTCCATGAAAATGGCTGATACCTTTAAATGTATTTGAGTGATGAAACCATTTATGCTCACAAGTAGCCGCAAAAAAACAAAGCACTTTCCCCCCATATTTATTTTTAGCAAATAATCTATTATCTCCTGTATTCTTCACCCATTCCTCTACTTAAGTCAGATGCATGTTTAAAGACATATGCATACACCCAGATATCCTCTTTTAAAAGTGAAATTTTTCAACTTAAAAATCAATTTAGGAAATTTCTTAAGGAAATGACAAAATGTATACAAAAGGTTGTATTTCCTACTGACTGTGATTTTACAAGCTCCTGCCACCATTTCTAGCCAGACTGGCTCCAAGATTTCTGCTGGCCAGCTAGTCAGGAGGTGAACTCGAAGGCCTCCCACATTCTTAACTATTGTGTCACTCGGGCAATCCGGAAGAGACAGCACCTCTTTTACCCCGTTCTTGTGAATTCTCAGCTTGTTTCTCTACTGCTTCAACTCTATTTTCAGGAGGAAAAAAAAAAATCAGCCTAAAAATTCCCCTGGGCCAAAACACCGCCTTGGGCATCCTATGGTGAGAGGGACTCGAAAATCTGGCTGAAGCATTTTTTGAATCTGTTGTAAGGATGGCAGACTCTCCATTTAGACTCTGCACATATTTTTATAGCTGTTTAACTCTCTCTTGTGGATGAGCACTTAAAAATCAAAATAAAAAATTAAGTGAACACTCTAAACATTTTTTTTCCCCAATTGGTATAAGAAACTGTGATTGGAATCACTTAAAATGAAGGGAAATTAATAGTGAGAAAGCTCTCACTGGTGATGTGAATGAATAGCCACATTTCCGTGACATTTAACTGCATCCACTCAAACAGATGGGATTCCAGAGCTAACTGGCCTCTGTTGAGATGAATGAGATTCCACAACTATTAGCACATTGGCATAGAAATGGGCCGGATTCAGTTGCAGAGGCATTCTTACAGAAACAAAGAGGATCACAAAGCTATCCTGTCTCCAGTGCCCATCAATGCAGACTCATTCGTTACTGAATCCCATTCATTCCAGTTAAAGCTACATTCAAGATCAGATGACACTCTTAAGGCATTGCATGGAAATCCTAAGGATTTGATCAGCTATTAACTACCGCTGGTGCTGATGTGGCTGGTTTGGCTCCAGAAGACCCAACAGCACTCTCACAAGTGGTGATGCAAGTCAAAAAAAATGCCAGGCGAAAAAAAAATCAAACGTGCAGAGAAAAAGCAGAGTCACTGATAAGCAAATGGACGAAGTCCTCTTGTGTTGGCAAAGGTCACCCAAGACATTGAAATTCAATGAAGGGGGTTTTAAGTTAAGGAAAACAGGCAAGCACCAGGGAACCTATCATGTAAAAAGGCTGGGGACCAATGCCCCCTTGTCTATAGAAAAGGGCCAGCATGGGGTATGCTTTGCAGATGGGCTGGGGCAGAGCACTGGCTGCAGAGCACATCTGGCACACAGGTGTATGGTCTTGTGTTCCTAAACCCAGCCATCATCAGTCATGTGCAGAGAGTCTTATTGCTATTTTGGGTGGAAGCAAGAGGAATCATAGCTGAGAGATCATAATGCTTAAAAAAAACCACACACACACAATATATGGGTCCCTGCCAAAACATTCTTTCTCTAGCAGATTATATTTTTAATCCACCTACTTAATTAACTAGCTCCTCAGTGGATCAAATGATATTAGTGAGTTAGAGTAATATTGCCACTGGAGCAGCCATTTAATTCTGGCAACTCTAAAGCAAATTATTTCATAAATGGATAGTTTATTCAATTCAGTTCAGTTCCAATTCAATTCTGAGCCCCTTTCTTGACCAAAGCACGGAGCTAGACCTGTAGGGGAACAGAGCAAGGGAGAAATGGTCCCTGCCCATCATCTAAGGAGGGGATGCTGACTGCTACATGAATTATAACAATGTACTGCAAATAAAGCGTATGTGTGCTGGGGGTACGGTGAGAGGGGAGAACTGCCCAGAGAAAGGAGGGATTATTTTGATGTGCAGGAAAGCAGAAAAGACCTGATGGAACAGACAGGTTTCAGCAGGTAGAGATGAGAGAAAACAGACATATTCAGGGATTAACATTAGTCCAGGTTAGGCAGAATATAAACCATTCAGAGGCAAAAGAGTGATATCAATCTAAACTAGAAGATGGCGATGAGAATGGATGGGAGGGAAAATGGACATGAGAATAGTATCCTTTAACATGTGGTTGAATGAACTGGGTGAGTTTTGTGAATGCTTCACACTACACTGGATGTTGGGACACAAAACCCAAAAAACATACCCATGCCACACACCCTCCCCAAAGTAGCTCACATTGTGGTGGGGAACAAGGCAACCCTTTTATTGCATGCATTGGTGGAAGTATGTGTCTAATATTACGGAAGCACAGAAGGTGAATACTTAAAGCCAACCAAAGGCTGGTGGGGGAAGGATGATAGTTGGACTGGAGGAAGGGCCTTCCACACAGAGAAAATGCAGGGAATCAGCCAGGGAACAGTGTCAGATGAGACTGGCAAGGAAGAAACTAGGTGGAGAAAGACCCTAAATGCATTGTTATGAAGAATGGGTCTGTCCTCCTGATGGTAATGACCAGTGAATCATTCATTAATGGGTTGAAAGTAGAAGAGTGATATTTATCAGATTTGCATTTTACAAAGCCAACTTTGGCAGGTGAGTGGAGACGGGGCTGGTGGCAAAGCCTGGGGGCTGGAAAACAAGACAAGAGACTTGCAATGGTCCCACTGAGAGAGCCTGAGACTTTGGTCCACGGCTGTGATTAATTCCAAGGACATTAATAAGGTAGCATGGGTAGACTATGACATGGATTGGACACAGGGCATTATAGGGGAGCAAAGAATCAAGGATCACTCTAGAATTCTGGTTTTAGAAACTAAGCAAATGATGGTGCCTTTCATCAGGACAGGGGACAGAGAAGGAACAACAAGTTCCAAGGAAGAACGAATGCAGTTCTGGATGAAGTAATTTCAAGTGCCTGTGGGCATACTAGGAGACACGCTCATTAGCACAAATTGATGTTGAAACAAGACAAAATGTAGAAGGAAACAACCAAGGCATCTTTAATTGTGTACCCCGAACATAGCTGGCTTTTCGAAAATCAGTCTGATCATAGAACAGAGTAATTTAGAATGAACATGATAAAAGCAAAAAGCATAAAAAGATACAGCCTCAAATTGAAAAGGATTTCATGTTCTGCGGATTCTCTGCATTCTTTTAGCTATCTCTGTAGACAAAATGGTCTTCAGAAGGTTCAGGAAACGTCAACATGTTCCGAGCTCTAATTTGCCCAGCTCTCTGATGTAACAACAAGCACTTAGTGAGTAGCTGCTATGTAAAATAGTGGGTAGAGTGAGGAATACCAAAACAGATATGGCCTTGCCATTCAGAGTAGGATATCACCCCTATGGACACTAGGACATGGAAGTGAGCGACCACAACACACAGTAAAACTTGCTGGGAGATGCGGAATGAACAAAGTGCTTCCAGAGTTTAGAGCAGGGTGGGCAGAAGACAGAGTCAAAGGGAACAGTGGGTGACAATACAAAGTGAGTCCTTACTCCATTTTTGGTATTTTTTTTCACCATAGATTTTTTGCATATTTTTAAAAAACTTTTTTTCATGAAAATATTACCTTGATTGCAGAATTTTTTCACATGCTCTTAAATTGTGTAGCTAAGGTGAGTGCTCTAGAGACTTGGGTCATCCCAATCTTGGCTCAGGAAAAGTTTCAGATTTCAAAGGAGGCAGATGAACAACTAGGATTCATCCTGGCCAAACTAACTTCCCACTCCTAAATTACTTGAGCATCTGGATTATTCTTCACTCTTCTCAAGAGTAGACCAGCTTCCTCAAAACAATTTAACCAATAGCTGTGATTAGCACTTTCCGTTGGGGCAAATCCTCTAGAGTGAATTAGCAGGAGATTGGTGATACTATTAATTAGTTCAGATTTTGCATTTTTGTTTCTTCTAAGGGTCATTTCCAATTTAACATAAGTATATATTTTGATTTTCATTAACACTCTCCTCCTTCTGTAGCCCAACAGGTCTATGCATTTTAGAGTCTAACGAAAATATTTTAAGCATCAAAAGAAAATTGGAGTTTGTAGACTCCTCCATGACACCCTAAGCTCCCTGGGGAGAGGAGTTCTTTCCAGAAGGTGCTCTGCTGAATCCTCAGTGCCTAGGACTGTGTCTACATCACAGTGAATACTATTAAGTATACACTTGCCTGAGTGTTGTAAAGTAGAAGATTCTTTAGAACCACAGTGGTAGCCACTTATCAAAACAAGTTAGAAGACATTCACATTGTTTAATTATAGGCATATATTCTTATTACTGTTGGATATCGACCCAGTGCCCACAAAAATTCAAGGGATGACTTTCTAACCCAACTTCACTGAACTGGCAACTTCTATCAGTCCTCAGTAACAGTAACAGAGGCTACACAAATGGACTTGAGTCAGGGTACTTTATACTAATTCTCCATGAAAAATTATCTCTGCGCGTTCTTAGTACTGAATGAAATTTTGAGCCACATTTTGGCGGTTCATTAGTGACACTTTGATGACTAATGTTGTTTGGAAATGTCTCATTAAGAGTATGGGAATGAGGGCGCCTGGGTGGCTTAGTGGGTTAAAGCCTCTGCCTTCAGCTCAGGTCATGATCTCAGGGTCCTGGGATTGAGGTCCACATTGGGCTCTCTGCTCAGCAGGGAGCCTGCTTCCTCCTCTCTCTGCCTGCCTCTCTGCCTACTTGTAATCTCTCTGTCAAATAAATAAATAAATAAATAAATAAATAAATAAATAAATAAATAAAATCTTTAAAAAAAAAAAAAGAGTATGGGAATGATATGCACCACAGAAAACACATCTCTGTTTGTGCCTGTGTGTATAACTGCTGTACACATGTCCTGGTGAAGGCTAATTCAGGATTCCTCTCTTCCCCTTTGCACATACATACCTACGTACATATGTGTACATGCCATGTGTCTATTCTTTGAATGGCTTGGATTATGAATGTTAAGCAAGTAGTGAGGCATTCCATGAAAGTAGTAATGAATGACACCCATGAACAGATTCAAAATTCTGTGTACTTCTCCCCTAGAGAATTTCACTCCTCCTCTCTCCTCAAAGGGTTGGTCACAGTTCCATTCACAATTATGTGTAGAAAAAGCTCCTGTCTACTACTAGAGCTTATGTATTTTTAGAAGCGTTGGCTATTCTTGGGAAGTGTCATCCAGCTAGTGGCCCCACCTGACCTTATTTAGTTTATGAATTCTGATGAGCACATAGGTCAAAGTGTTACTGCTCTAAGTGGTATTTTAAATGATATTGATATACTCCCATAAAAAGTTAGCTGCCAAGACCCACAACTGTAGACTTGAGAGTATAAAGACCACATAGAATATTGTAATATTACACATAGTTTTACTATACCAGGCTGGTAGATATTTCTCTCTCTCTCTGTATGTGTGTTTGTGTGTGTAGAGATAGGAGTGTGGAGTAACATATTTGTTTCCTTCCCCAGGTACGGTGTTTAATTCTATCTAATAAATTACAGTTTACTTCTTTTCACTTTTAGCTAGATATAAATCAATGACAGAGTCAATGATTATTTTCCCCTTAGTCGCTTTATTCTTGCAATGAAATAAAATTTCTTTGGACCTAGGAGGAACAAAAGGTACCAGATACTAATCCACTTTATAATATAGTATTCTGTACCAACTAAAAAATATGCTAACCAGGTTTACTCTTTAAAAAGGCAAGAGCTTTAGCTATGTTATCCTAAAATAAAAAGATAAGTGAGTCGAAGGCACAGCGATTTGAAATCAGAGGGAAAACCAGCTCTATAGACATCCACATGTCTAGAGAGTATTTAAACTATTTCACTTTATAAACTTCAACGGGGGATGTGATTTCTGGTGTTCTGGCTTATAGAATCACTTGGGAATGAATAATTCATAGGCTTTTTACCAAGTCTCAAGTGTAAATCAGTCAAATATAGCAACATGATATTCATGCTGAATTTTTAAGTACTTAAAACATTTAGATGGAAACTTTCTTTAAGACAGCGGGAGGAAGAATGTCATTTTCCCTCTGCTCATGTTGCCCAGGCATATTTGCATTATGTACTTTAAAATATCTATACAAGAGGATTTAATTAAACAATAAACCCGTTACAGTCACAGAAGTGTAGAAAAGAAAAGCAACAAAAAACTTTCTCTGTTATGTTTTCTTTATTAACATACTGATGTGAAACAGAAAAAGCAATCTAATAACAAACATTCCTTTGAGACATGTTCTGGGAGCAAAAGGACATCCACTTATTGTTCCGCCCATCCGATTGGTCCATATATGGCAATAAAGGTACAATAGACGGAAACAGGAAACAGACCAGCACATCTGTAGTATCTTATTAGCAGCTAATGGATATCTGAGAAGACCACGCATATCATGCTGAATCGTCGGGACCAATCTCCTAAGCAATCACTCTTAATTAGTGGGTTCTGTTTATAGATTCAACTTAGTGTACTCTTATGTATCAAAGAGATGGAGGCCGCTGGAGAAAAAAGAAATGAAGCTCTTAAAAGAAAAGTATTACAAGATGTTGGAGGATTTCTCTTTGATGAAGCGAAACTCAATTTCTTGCCTTTCCCTGCCCGGCATAAAGAGGCTTTCTCCTGTGTGAAGGGTTAAAGAAGAGGTAGGGAAAAAAAAAAATGTCCAAAGCTGGCTAGGTGTTCAAGTTATTCTTGTTATTTGCCTTAGGAAAATGTAAAGAAAGTCGGTGAAAACAAAATAATCATGCAGGACAAAAATGCTCCCTCACACTGTAACTCTGAACATTTCCAAGAGGGGCCATCCTCCCGCCTCCAGCCAAATCAACGCTTCCGAGACACGGCACCTGCATTTTGTGTCTGCCAAATTGGAAGCCATGGGGCAAAATGGGTGATGTGACCAGCTGTATCTCCATAAAAGAGAAAACACAAAATGTTTTTTCACGGCCAATCTATTCAAAAGAGATCTGAGTAAGTACACAGAGCCTCTGAGCCAATTGCCCACTGTCTGCAAATGGGAAAATATTATGTAGATCAGTGCCCTACCCAACACATACCATGTACCTGCCTTTAAAAAAAAAAAAAAAAAAGGACGGAAATTCCTTCTGGGTAGTGAATGTTCCATTTGTACATTGCTTGTTCCCATGTAACAGCTGTAGAGGCATCTTTCTTAGAGAGTTCCGCTACCGGGGTCCTGTCTCTTGTGTTAGTTATTCTGTGTGTGTGTGTGTGTGTGTGTGTGTGTGTGTGTGTGTGTGTGTGTGTGTGTTAGTTATTCTTAAACCACTAGAAGGCTTGAGTCTTTAAGCATTTCTCATTATTTTTGCAACATACTGCTCTGTTCCCATGAAAGTCAGAGAAGTTCTTTCCTGCTCTTGTGGAATTCTGTTTAAAAAGATCCTTTTGAATGCATAAGCAGTGCGTGAATGTACAATCTGTGACTGTTTTATCCAACGGTTGGACTCCGCGCGTGTGTAAGGAAACAGGGCTGGGCGCCTTAGGGAGGTAAAGGAGAAAACTTCTTACTTGTCCGGAGTTCACCACAAGTCAGGATGGGCATGATTGCTTTGCATCTGTCTTTCTGAATGTCCAGCGGTCTGTACATGAGCCTCTCCCTACCCAAAGTAACTCAGCCAAGAGAAATAAGACACTTGGCTTTTCCCCGTGTTGAGCGTCCAGAGAACAGGCTGCGCGGTGCCAGCTCCAGCTCTAATGCAGGGGCTCTAGGAGTGGGTGCTCGAAGGCAACTGGGGCTACAGACAGGAGCTGGTCTTTCCTGGGGAGGCCCCTCTTCTTCCTGAAGCCAGTTCCAGAATTGCTCTTCTGTCAGATGAACCAGCCTCTTTGTCCAGCGTTTGCTCCGTGTTAACCGGCTATATGATCACGTTTCCAGATCTAAAGTTTAAGGTTCCTTGCAAATGGTTTTCATGCTCGTGAATATGGGTAAGGCTGTTATAATTAAGTTTATAAACACCCATATTTTGATAACCAGCTCATTCAAGGCCAAGAGCAGACTTGTAGACAAAGAATGACACGCACAAATGGATCCCCTCTTCATGGGAGTGAGAGAGATTGCATTGTACACACATTAATTCATGCACAGTTAAACTATATGGACTGTGGATGTGGGAGGTAAGTGGGAGACAGAAACAATCAATTTAAATACTAGATGGTGATTGTCTTCCCTCTTTTGAGTTTGTGTTCCAGCGCCAGTGTGAAACAGGGGCCTTAAATGTCAATGTGTTCACTTGGCCTATTTTCCCAGGCAGCTTTCATGGCAATGTGTATGAGCATCACCCCACTTGGCAGGTAATAGAAATGGCTCAGAGAAGTAACTTGCCCACAAACTTTCCAGTAAAATGGTGGTTAACTTATATGCTCTTTAGTATATACCGTATATGATTCTGTAGGTTATACAGGTATACACATGAATTACTATGCGGGACTGTAGATGCCAAACCACATATTAATGGTCTTCATGAATGGTTTAATTTTCTAGGGTAATTTGGACAATACTCAATTGTCAATAGAGGTATTTTTCTTAGATTTTTAGAACTTATTCCTGGGGAAGATTTGACACAATGCCCCGTATGTATTACCTACATACTAAATCATCCTCCCTACCCCTCCCTCCTCCCTCCTCCTTCTTCCCTCCTCTCCCCCAAAGGTATTCAAGTGGCAACTAATTTTTCTTCCCTGCTCAAGAGCTTCTGGATGAAGTCCAGAGAAACGTAATGGGATGGCCACATCGTTAGATGGTTTTCAGTTCATCTCCATTGCCTTTCAGAATAGAACTAATTCTTTACTCCCATCTTGTATCTTTCTCCTGCTCAGAGGCTACAGAGATAGACCAGACATGGAGAAGAATGTTTGAAATGAGCTGAGATGGAGATAAAATAGAAAAGAAAGTAGAGGAAATAGCTCACAGCCCCTTACTTTCAGAGGCTAAGCTGTGGTAAGCTAGACATCCAAGCTGTGGTTTTAGAAAGGTAAGGGAATAACTGGCAGTTATTTCATAAGTAAAAGGGTCTGGGACTCCTATTTTCCCATATAATCATTTCACTAAGTCCTTTTGGTAATGCTGAGAGCCAATGAATTATTATCCATACTTTATACAGAGAAATTAGTATGCTTAAGATCACAAGGGTAGAAAGTTTTTAAACAGGGTCTGAACCTGTATTGTCCATTGCACTGGCTGCTTTCATGAAAGAAAAGTCATGGTCATTACTTAATAATTAGTGATCATCGCAGTGTACACTGTAGAAATGGCCCTTATTGCAAGTTAAACTAAAAGAAGTTCTAGTCTTTGGAAGGGCCGCTCTCACGGATCCAACCTCACTGACTCAATAGGATCTACTGACCCAATAATTTTGGAACGCATCAAAGTTATCATTTGTAAAAGCATCTAAAAACTATTTTTGAAAAGTAACTGCCACGTTAGTCAACAACTACCTTCTCTTTTCAAATTTCTGCCCAAGATTAATGGAAGCAATCTTGCCTCTGGTTAGGATAATTTGTGCTTTTTTTTTTTTTAAGATTTTATTTATTTATTTGACACAGAGAGAGAGATTACAAGTAGGCAGAAAGGCAGAGGAGGAAGCAGGCTCCCTGCTGAGCAGAGAGCCGGATGCGGGCCTCGATCCCAGGACGCTGAGATCATGACCTGAGCCGAAGGCAGAGGCTTTAACCCACTGAGCCACCCAGGCGCCCAAATTTGTGCTTTTTAAATTTGTCAGCAAAGGGCCTTCCCGGCTGCCTCATTCAGAAGGGTTACTTCAATATATGAGGGTGTTAATGCCTCTTAAACACTGCACTCCCCATAAGAGAGAAAGAGGTAGCTTACGTACCCCAGTTAGGAGTTCTTTTGGCTGCATGTAACAGAATTTCTGAGTAGTCCAAGCAGTAAAAGTGCTTGACTTTGTTACATACACAATGGTCTGGAGACAAGGCAAACCGGAAAAGGAGTGTAGTTCAAGGAAACCCTAAAAGATCCCAGATCCCCCTATCTTCTTTCTACTTTCACTAACATGTTCACTTTCTGCCTCATGGTCACAGATGGGCTCAACAGTCAATGCAGAAAGAAAAGAGAGTGTAAAAAGGTAAGCATATCTTTTACTAGAATAGCCAGAGATTTCTCAAAAGACTGAAGATTTCTGCTAAAGTCTCATTGGGCAGAACCTTGTGGGAGAGGAAGCTAAGGAAAGTGAGTAGCTTTCTAGCCTCTTTAGTGGAAGCCATATGGGAGAAGAGGGTGAAATTGGCAATGGGTGGTACATGCTTCACTGATGTATTGACTTGGAAAGAATAATTTGTTTCAGACGTTAATGTCACATATTCTCTTGGTACATATTTCAACATACATGTGCAGGAATTTTCGAAGCCTGATATAAAGTCTCATTCATACTCCCTTTATTTTTTTCAACTTTGGATGAGAGGCAAGAAATAACCAAACAGTGCTGATTTCATACTAACTGCTTTCCAGTGAGTTCCTTTGCTGCTCATAAAATGCCTGGGTATACCACAGTCTACAGTTACTATGACTTATACACAAATGTCAGGTCTCCTACTAATTTCTGTGTATCCTCCATACCCAAGATGAAATGGAACGACTTTTTGGCCTCAAACTATTTCCCTGTTTGGTACAGTAACCATCTTTCTTTAATATAAAACTGGGACTCTTATTCTGGAAATGAGACTTATCACTGCAACTCAATCCCCAGGAAAATCTGTATCACATAGTGGTCATACTTACTAGACCAGAACCAACTTCAAAATTCCTACTTCAGAAGTAACTCCTTTGGCCCAAAATGTGGCCATGTCCCAATGAACTTCCCTGACATGGATCTCCTACCATAGGTGTTGGTAAGAAACCATAGGACAGGTAATAGTTAATGGAGGAAACAGGAAAGGAAGGACAAGTTTCCCAAACTTGCCTGAAGATGATCACATCTCTGTGCTTATTAAAAATAAGTGCTTATTAAAAATACAGATTCCTGGGACTAAACCCAGAATGGAATCAGAATTTGTAAGCAGAGGTCTAAAAATATGTTTTCTTTCTTTTTAATAAGTGCCTTAATACATTTTAACATCTATGATTATCAACCCTGGCTCTTCACTAGAATCCTCTGGAGAGCTTATATAAAACACCAACAACTGGAGCCCAACCCTAACCAAAAATATCAGAGCATGTGAACCAGCATCATATTTTTAAGAATGTCTCTGGCAATTGACTGTGCAGATCTGACAAAGGCAGGGGCTGTGGCGTAGAAATCCATATGTAAGTACAACAGCATAGAGAAAGAGTTGAAGCAGCCAAAGGAATGCATTGAGGGGACAAACCATTGCCAACAGGCCAAATCCTTTGTTCTTCCTATTTTGTAAATAAAGTTTTATTGGAAAACAGTCATGTCTCTCTCTTTACATATTTTTTATGTGTGGCTGCTTTCTGTCCTACTGTTGCCTAGCTGAACAGCTGTGACCAATCTTATATGGCCCACAGAGCCCCAAATAATTAGCATATGGCTCTTTATAGAAAAAGCTTACCAATCCCTGAACTCAATGAACATCTGGACCATAGGTAATTAACATATTATAACATTACAGTAACAGTAAACTCTGATTATATAGAAGACATGGTGCTGAATGCTTTGTACCTATTAACTCAATCCTCCTTTTCCCAATAAGGAAACTGAGGAGCTAAGAGGTTGAAAAACTCACACAGGGTCACAGAGCTAGCAAAGGACAGAGTCAGGATTTGAATGCAGGCTGTAGGAATCCCAGACATCAGTATGTCCCTTTTAAATTGAATTAATATGGTCCTTAGGCATGACTTCTGTGACAAGGTGTCAGAAGAGCAAGGGTGACTCAAGAGGACAGATGGATGAAAAATCTGAGCCACCTCTTGTCTTTTTCCTTGCACCTAATGTCCACTGGAGCAGTCAGACTGAAAAGGATTCATTCTTTTATCAAGCTTGAAAAATGGTGAGTGCTGAACTGTACAATTTCTTTTTCTTTTTGAAATTTACAATGTTCAATATGACTCACTCTATAAGCTTGAGCTCTAAGCATCACTCAAGGCTCCCAGACATATGGCGTTATGATCACTTCCTGGCGGCATTAAGCCTCACACCCTTAATTTGTTCTGTGATATATTCAATATGTTCCTAGTTTTCCACAGGGTCAGCAGGATAGACAGTTTGCTGGTAAAGATTAGACATTATTCTGGAATCTCCATTTGCTGTGGCTGTTTGTCAGGGGAACGGCGAAGCCGTTGGAAGAGAAGAACATGCAGCCATTAAACACAGAGGAACAAAGATCATGCAGTGGCTGGTAGGACAAAAATAGCAATTTTATTGTCAATATTTGGCTTTACAGGGATCCGATAAAGCAATTGAAACCTATACATTATATGCTGAGATAACTTAGCCCACGGAAGAGCCTTGGAGGTAGTTTCTGGATCATCTGCCACTCACAGTAGAGCACATACCATCTTAGGAGCAAGGACAAAAGCCACCAAAGGTCTGTGTGTTTCTCTATTCAACTTGGATTCCACAATTTTATATTCACATTATATGCCAACATGCTAATCAGACAAAATAAATGAAGGGCGAGCAGAGTCCTGAGTCATACCGTCCCACCAAAGTCCCTCCGTTGGTCTAATTTATTGTTCATTGACCCATACAGCCTTGAGATGCCTGGCCACATACTCATATTGGCTGGAAAGCACATTCTAGCTTTACTTGTTACCACTGCATACCAGACATTTAAAATGCAAGGCCATTGCTAAGGCTGACAATGATCTTGCTCACCAATCAAAGAGCTGAACTAGGTCTACCTAATGTTCACACCAGTTAAGACAAGCCTGTTTGGCATCTGGCACGATGCCAGATACCCAGGTATTACCTGAAGCTTGCTCCACTTAGCCAAGGAAACTTTGCTTTTTTGGTCTTGTTATATCACCTTGCTGCTTTTTCTTTCTTTAATGTTTACTGTGGATTTGATCTGAATTCTTTAACCACAGAATTTTGGTCTCTGATTCATTGATGACCTTCTCCTCCTTCACCACTCTACACTTTGGAAAGAGCTTTCCTTGTTGTACCCACCCCTAACTCTGCTCCAGAACCTCTTCCATGATGCTTCTCTCTCTCTCTCTCTCTCTCTCTCTCTCTCTCTCAGGATTCAGAAAGGACTACTGACCCCTCTTCACCCAAAGGGTGGCAACCTCTTTTCTACATTTCCAGGGAGAAGTAATCATTCATCAGAATGGTTTCCAAGTGAGGTCATAAGCATAGATAACAACCAAGGACCTAATACCTTACAGCTGATGTTACAATCAGCTGGACTAGAAAGTCCAGATTGGACTGGAGAGATTGGGAATGGGATGTTCCAAGGCTTGGGTTATCATTTCTCATAGCACACAGAGTTCCAGAATGGCAGAGAAACAGAGAGTGCACCCTCTCCTAAGAATACGTTCAAATCCTGCTCTATATTTGGCAGACTTCTTTTCCGAGTCAAATGGGGAAACCAAAATGGGCTACACCAAATTCTCTCCAAATACCTCTCTTTCCCTTTTGGCCAGTTAATCCTGGCTGGCCTCATTCCTTCCATCTGAAACACTTTTCCTAATTTCTGCTCTCTGAAATCCTAATATACCATTAAATTCCCAATTCGAATACCTACATTCTTCCAGAAGGCTCTGGAATGATTTTTTTTTAAAGATTTTATTTATTTATTTGACACAGAGAGAGAGATCAGATCACAAGTAGGCACAGAGGCAGGCAGAGAGGGAGGAGGAAGCAGGGTCCTTGCTGAGCAAAGAGCCTGATGCAGGGCTCGATTCCAGGACCCTGAGATCATGACCTGAGCCGAAGGCAGAGGCTTAACCCACTGAGCCACCCAGGCGCCCCTCTTTTAATGATTCTGAATCTATACAGTTTCTTGGTTCTGTACCAAGTCTCCTGACATATTCTGCTTTGTTTTAGCTTTCTAGATACTTATGTTAAATCACCCCTGCAAGTACTCTAATCCCGAGACTAGAAACTTTGCATAGTTGCCCAATAAATTTTGCCAAATGTATGAACTGAAGGTGGTCAATGTCAGGTGATTCTACCTAGGTAGATAAAGAGGAAGGAAAATTTGTTTCTGTAATAAAAATTTCTGTTCTGTGACCCTTGGCTTCTGTGGGCTTATAAATATTTTCACTGAAGGTAAACTAGCATCATTTCTCCCATTCAGAACTCGAGGAAAAGGAAATGAACATTTATAAACTGATCGCTTGGCTTTAGGCACTGTGCTTTTGCCCCCTTAGTCCCAGGCTATGTGCCAGGCATCTTATATATATTACCTCAACTCTCACATCAGCCCCGTTAACAGATCAGAAAACGGAGGACCCAAAAAGGGTAAGCCACATGCTTTGAGTCATGGAATTCCAAAAGCCAAGTCAGCACTGCAACGTTGGTAGTCAAATTCCAAAAAGAGAACTCATCTACTGAGTTATGCTGCTTGTAAGCCTGAAGGTGGGAGAGTTCTGGGCCACACCAATCCCATGTTATCATGGAAGGAAGGTAAAAACCTACAGAGGCTAACAAAGCATTCTGTGGGCAACCTTCGGCTAAGGAGCACGGTGAAGGCGGCAGTTAGCTCGGTAGTTCGCACAGCAAAGTGCCCAGGGACCCAAATCTAACCTGACTTTGTGTGGCACACATACTCCCTCCGTGGGGGAGCCTGCATTATTATGGATTGAATCAGGTAGCTCAATCTAAATCTAAAGACTAGGCTAAACTAAATTATATAGCTTAGTTAAGTTGCATACTATAGCAGTTTTAGAAATGTTAAAGAGAAAAAAAAAATATATATATACACAAATGTTAAATCTAGTTGAGATTTATACAAGAAATCCAATTCTTAAAGTGCTTTAGCAATTCACCTTCCCTCATCATCCCTCACTGTCAGAGAAGCTTAGTAGCCACCTCTTTCCATTTGCCTCCACGCATTAGCAGCTGCTAGCTAAATTATAACTTCAAGAGACAGCTAGGTGAGGCAGGGGTGTGTGTCTATGTACAAACTCCAGAATGGCAGAGTGAGCGAAGAATTCATTGGCAAAAGATGATTGACCTACTATCAGTGGACACTCCACACCAACTTCTACTTAGTAAATGCCTGTCTGCTAAAGACTCAGCCTATCAGCGTGCCCTAGCATTCAATTCATTCTTCGGAAACCATCCAAAAGACTCCTATCGCTGGTATGACATATAAAAAAAATCATGTATGTTTCATGTATATACAATTGTCTCTGAGGTCGGATCCACTCAAGCAGCCAAAAGCCTACACGTAGAGGTTACTCTGGTTTTATTTACTAAACAGCCCAAATCCCTCAGTAGCCCCATTTTCTCTCTTATCTTGACCACAGGTGCTGAGATAAAGCAAACCAACCAGCTACAGATTAGAGCCTGTTTGCTGATCTTCCTGCTCTGGCTCTGGGATCCTGTAGGCTCTCCAGGAGGCAGCATTCCCTCTGAGGAAGGCAGAAACACCATCTGCCTGTCAACCCAAAGTTACTTTCCCGGAAACCTAAGGATAATGGCAGACGACTATACTCAGATAGGCTCTCATTGGGCTATTAAAGAAAAATACTAGTGGTGATTTCCTGCAACAGAGGAGAATTCCACGTCAGTGCAGAAGGCACAGAATCATAGCTTTGCGTCATGGTATCATCGTGAAGTGTACATGAGCTAATGTGGGGCAGAGTTTCCAAAGCTGCAGGCCACGACTCCTCAAACTTTCATGTGCATGCCACTACTTGGTGATCATCTTAAAATGCAGATTCTGATCCAGGCCTTCTGGGGCCAGGTATGCTACCTTTCCAACAAGCTTCCAGGTAAGGCCTATGTGACTAGTCTTCGGGCTATACTTGGAGCGTGAAGGCTAAGAATTGTGTCTATTCCATGTATGTCATCAGAAGTATTAGCATCTCCGATGCCCAAGCTTACAACCCGCTAATCTGTCACACACATACATCTCTCTCATATGACTTTCGTGTCACCACGCTGCCTCAGAAGGTGAGAGACGTACTTTGATTTCAGAAGCAACCTCACTTGATTAAAAGTTGGATTTACAAAACTGATTTCGTCCCTCTTAAAACAAAAAGAAAAACTCACTTTAGGATTCCTATAAGTAGAAAGCTCCTCTGTTAGAAAAATAAGGATTGATTTTTAGAAGTCTTACTCTGAATATAAAAGCATAAGAAATCATTCATGATAAACTGGCAAATATCTAAATTGGGATATTATAAAATAAGCTAATGACACTTATTTGGCTAAACCTGTCATAGTACTCAGGCTTTTAGCTGCTTCCAGACAGTTGGCTGCAGGATTTCAGGGGCTGCTCCCTTCCAAAGATTCTCTGAAATTGGCAGATCATTCCACCTACGGAGTGGCCACCTGGGAAGTGAGTGAATTGGGTCGGTACAAATAGGTCAGGTGCTTCCTTGAAAGCCACTAGAGATACAACGTGAAGCTAAAAACAAGTCAAAGGAACCCACAGTTGATTCTCTTCATACCATCCTTACACATCTAGTATATTTAATTCAGATACTGGCAGAACATATGTTTGTCAGTGTCAAAAGTTATCCAGGGAGAAGCAAATAGCTTTTAAGAACATTTCTTAGTTGCCCGGTATTATGAATTTTGTCCCTACAACATTTGTGAACCCTCTCTTAAAGAACCGTATATTATACAGGATATGATAAAAGATGCCTTCTTGGGCACCTGGGTGGCTCAGTGGGTTAAAGCCTCTGCTTTCGGCTCAGGTCATGATCTCAGGGTCCTGGGATCGAGGCCCGCATCGGGCTCCCTGCTCAGCAGGGAGCCTGCTTCCCCCTCTCTCTCTGCCTGCCTCTCTGCCTACTTGTAATCTCTCTCTGTCAAATAAATAAATAAAATCTTTAAAAAAAAAAAAAAAAAAGAATGGACT